>MKEJ01078599.1:0-11507 GCA_001753735.1 Embelia ribes
ATTGTAAAATTGCCTCCAAATTTTTTTATTATTAAATTTTATATTTTTAGCCAGAATTTATTTCTGATTATTAGACCATTTTTTAAAAGTATACTATTTCCCAACCATAATTGGGTTGACTTGTCCAAAATGGGCCTGATTTGTGTTTACACATAGGCTTCAGGCCTTAATACACTTTACAACAAGCCCAACACGCATTTTGCACGAGGCCCAAGCAGGAATGCACCTTACTTACACACGCGCACACAAGCATAGCACAAGCCACGGCCTACTTGCAAAACGCCACGTGTCACAAGCCGAAACGCTCCATGGACGGCTCACATCCATCAATTGATTACTCTATTTGCCTAATTACTTTTGTGTCGCAAAAAAAAATAAAAAAATAATAATAATAATAAATAAATAAATAAATAAATATATATATATACATACAATTTTAAAATATTTTTATTAATAAATTTTATTTATGTAGGGGAGGCATAATTGCTCACAATTATACTACTACTTTTTAGTGTGCTAGATGAAGCTTTTTCTCAAAGTTTGTCCCCTAGTTACGCATAGTTGTACTTAACAATTAGTAAAGTGAAGACTAGACTTGTACGTTGAAAGTAAGTCATTCATTTTATTCATTTTTTCTTACCTACACTCGGTTAAAGAGTTCGACTGTGAGCATATTATGCTTTTTTTTGTATCTTATTTTAAAAAATTAATAACACAATTTCTTTTTCACCAAAAAACTTAAAGAATTGTAGATAACTCTATAAGAATTATAGGGAGATCTAGCTCCTCATAATTAAAAAAAAATAAAAATTTACTAGTTATTTTATTTCCTAGTCTTATTTCTTTCTATACAATTATAGATCCCCGTAAAGTTTTGTTATAAATTTTAGCCTCTTTCAAAATTTTCTACAAGGACACCCAATATTTTAATCCCCGTGGTTCTCTTGAATGACCATATTTTCAACACCCATAATGAAAAAAAAAAAGCTCAAAACATTGAATTTAAAACAAATGTGTAAAATTGTTAGATGATAAGGATGTATGAATTGGTACAAAAATAATTTTATAAAAAATTTAATTTTAATTCATAAATATTGCATGAATTTTCATTCACCAACAAATTTAAATTAAAAACATGTATACTTTTACGGTGATACACGTGTAAAAATAACTTATTTTTCATAAAGTTTGGAAGCTGTAGCAAATACCTAAGCTGAAAGAATTGCGTGCGTGTCTAAATAACTTACTCTATGTAAGCAATCTGTTAATTTTCATCACCCGAGTAGCATTTTCTCACATATATATGTATACATATATATACAACTACCATTTCATTTGAAGATTGTTGAGGGAAGTCGAATGAGACCAAGGAAGAAAACTAATCTGGGGTTTCCTAGTTTTGGTTCCCCAATGGATGATCAATCATCAAATGGAGAAACTCTTCCCTTGACCAAAATCCAAACCCTAGATCATCCACTCAAATTTAAAAAACACTTTTTGGCAACACCCATGAAATGGATTCTCAAATTCTCCATGTGGGTTATATTCATTTCCTGGATTTCTCTGATTTTCATTTACCCTTCACAATTTTTTAGTCAGTGGCGCAGAAAATCTGTTCGACTTGCAAGGGGAACTATGTATGGGGACTCAGGTTAGTTTTTAGTTTTTATTTGCTTGATTTTACTGAGAAATTGGGTGGGTGTTTTTATTATCTCATTTGTAATTTCTTAGTTCTAATCTGAGAAATTGGGAACAAATTACTGCACAACAGTATTTATATATGATGAATCTTTCTCGTTTGATCAGAATTTCTATTTGTTTATGTTTGATAGGGAGTGGAAAAACTTACTATTTGCAATTTCTCAATTAAATATTAACTTTTGTTCAACTAAAACTGTAAAATCTTAATTAAGAGTAGGCAACATGTTTTTCTACTTTTTATAATGTAACAACGTAATTTTTTGGATAATTTTTAACAAATTATCTAGGAACAGCATTGTGGAAAATTTATAAAATAATTATTTTCATTGAGAGGAATGCCTTTGTAGAAAGTGAGATTGAGAAATTAAATGGGAAAGACTGTGTGAATGCTCTTACAGAATGACAAAATCTGCTATTCGCAATTTAAATATATGTAATACACCTTATTAATTTTCCCCAAAAAAGTAGTATAAAAACTTAGTTCCCCATACATGGTACACATTTTACTTGGATAAATTGTTGAGAAGCACTAGTGCGTGTAATTTTGAAATATTAATTTCTTTAAGAAAAAAATACTTCGAAATAGGACTCACAATTTTGCCTCCATATTTTCAGGATTTAATTTTCTTCTGTTCAGTGCCCCAATTCTTGTCATTGCATTTCTTGCTACAGCTTATCTCACACTCTCAGGAGAAGAGGACATTCAAGAGTAAGTGGTTTTTCGTTTTTGAAACTTGTTTTCAAATCCCAAGATCCAGTTTTCTCAGGATAGTTTCTCGGGATTTCTCTATTTGAATCAATGCTGATTAAAGATAATTTGAAGCTTTATTTTGGTTTTAAATAGAAATTTATAATGTCATTTTCTTTTGCGACAGGAAAAAGGCGTCCAAAAAGCCATGTTTTCGGTTATGGACATTCCCGATCATTGTGGATGGGCCACTGGGGGTTGTGTCTGCTGCCGAGTTGATTGGGATCATGTTATTTTGTGTGTTTATTATGTGGTCTACGTATGCATATGCTTTGAAGAACCTCAGCCGATCAAAGTTTCAGTTGACTCGTGAACTAGAATGGTGAGATGTGTTTTTTGTGATTAATTTAGTCTTGTATTGATTCTAGTGGAATGCGTAACTGCTCTTTGTGTCGGTCATATGAAAAATTGATGTACTATTTGTCATTTTTCACTGGGCAATATGGCGAGAGGCCAACTAGGTTCAGGATTTTCTGTTGTGTTTAGTTACTTGGTTTCGAGAACTTTTTTTATTTTGTCCCAAAAACTTATACACTACAAGAAAACTTTCTTGGTAGATTGGTTACATGGTTTTTGAGGGACGATTCAGAACGGGACACAGTTTGAGAGACCTGCAGGTAGTAAGTTTTGCTGGTTCTGAAAATTTCTTTTGTACAGAAACTGAAGTAGCATGGAAACATAGGAGTTCACAAAAGTTTCGCCTTATTGATTCCACAGCCAAAAATTTGGCAACAAGAATAAAACTGAAAATACTGAGAACGATAAATTCCAAAACACTCACAAAGGGTTTCCTGATTAGACTTTTGTAACTTTCCATGATTCTTCTAATGTTAAATGTTGGTTCTATCAACTACATCCGCGGTTCCCACCTGGGTTTTTTTTTTTATTTGGTAGGTATTTGTTGCTTGAGCAATCTGGTCGTCCCTCAGGCTTAATCGGGCTATTTTGCTTGGCTTTTTTGTTTCTCCCGGTTGCAAGGGGGTCGATGCTCTTACGGCTCATAGATATTCCTTTTGAGCATGCAACTAAATATCATATATGGTTGGGACACCTCACTATGCTTATTTTTACTCTCCATGGACTTTCTTTCCTCATATCTTGGACAATGCAAGGTCGACTTCTGGAAGAAGTGAGTTTTTGCGATTTTTTAATGCTTTTATTCACGTGTATATATACAAAATTCGTAGTTGACTATAATGAACAAGTATATTTGGTTCTCCTCTGCTACTTCCTTTTGCTCGAGACTAAGGCAATGTCAAAAGTATTTGCGCTTTATCTAGTTTCGTATTTTACACACTGTGCACATGTGTTGTTGAAAATCGGAATCATTGAACACCGTTAGCAGATATGTGCAAAGTGCAAAGTGCAAAAGTGAAGCAGTGAGGCTCATTATCCTGAGGATGAGGTGCAAACTTAGAATCGGGTGCTAATTAAGTGATGTGATGATACAAATGTATATGTTAATTCATCTTGTTTTGAGCAGCTATTGCACTCGAAAAACGTTCGT
Organism: Embelia ribes; assembly: GCA_001753735.1. Classification (NCBI taxonomy): domain Eukaryota; kingdom Viridiplantae; phylum Streptophyta; class Magnoliopsida; order Ericales; family Primulaceae; genus Embelia; species Embelia ribes. The sequence goes on from MKEJ01078599.1 coordinate 3,957, forward strand.
GTAGCTAATCTACCAGGTCTTATAAGCCTTTTAGCCGGTTTACTCATGTGGGTGACCTCACGGAAGCCTGTGAGGAGGGAACGCTTTGAGCTGTTCTTCTATACACATCAGCTATACGCAGTGTTTGTCGTGTTCATGGCCTTGCATGTTGGCGATTCCTTGTTGTGTTATGCTGCTGGTGGGATATTCCTTTTCATCCTCGATCGGCTTCTCAGGTTCTGTCAGTCACGGAGGGTTGTCAACGTGATCTCCGCCACTTGTCTCCCTTGTGGGACAGTCGAACTTGTTGTTCCAAAACCTAAAAGTAAGACTAAGCTCTAAAAGCTTTATAGTGTCTGTTTCAATTTAGGGAATTTTTAGTTTGATCTTGTGCTTGATCTCATTTTGAGAGTGCCCCTAAAAGGCGTCGGAGGAAACACTTCGGCATCCTGTTGTGCAATGAATAAAGCATCTGAAAACTCTATTCCTCGTTTAGAAAGCAAAAGTTTTACAGGAAATGAGTTTGACAGATTAGCTCGGCCAACAGTTTGGGGGAATTTCCTTGAAAACACACTCTGGTTTTAATTTAAATAAACCTTGCAAAAAAAGTTGTTTTTTGAACCTCCTTGAACCGCTCCATGTATATATATCGAGCCAGCTCGCCAACTTGATGAGCGGAGCAGCTTGAGACTCGAACTCGGCTTGGTTAATTTAGTGAGCTCAAAATTGAACTAAAGTTTGGCTCATTTTACACTCTATTCGATTTTTTATCAAGCAAGCCCAAGAGCTCACAGGTGTCAAGCCCGCTCGCTCGCTTGACAAGCCGAACCAAGCCTCTTGAGACTCAACCTCCGCGTGGTATATTTAGTGAGCTCAAAGTTGAACTCAAGCTTTGCTCATTTTACACTCTAACCGATTTTTACCAATTGTGCCCGATCTGAAGTACAATGCCCTTAGTTTCTAATTGCTTCCTTTTTGACATGCAGATCTGAAGTACAATGCCCTTAGTTTCATTTTTCTCCAAGTCCGAGAATTAGCATTTCTTCAGTGGCATCCATTTAGTGTCTCATCAAGTGCTCTAGAAGGAAATCATATTGCAGTCCTCATCAAGGGTCTCGGAGGATGGACCGAACGGCTAAGAGAAAGAATATCGAATGGCCACGATGACCAATCTCAAGTAGGGCAACCTTTAAAGTCTCATTCGAACATGACCGTTTCTGTAGAGGGACCTTATGGGCATGAATCACCTTACCACTTAACGTAAGCATTCTGCTATTCAAAATTTCCCCATGTCTAACAACTTGTTACATTTATGTTTTACGTGTATGTAACTTGGTTATTAATAATTTTTCTTTTCAGGTATGAGTATCTTATTTTAGTCGCAGGGGGAATTGGGATATCACCATTTTTGGCTATCTTGAGTGATATTTTGCATCGTGTTAAGGATGGAAAACCGTGTTTGCCAAAAAATATTTTGATACTATGGGCGGTGAAAAAATCAAATGAGCTTCCTCTTCTTTACAGTTTCGACATGGAATCAGTTTGTCCTTTTTATTCAGACATGTTGAATGTCGAGATTCGGACTTTTGTCACTCGAGAATCGGAACCCCAACTGGTATGTCTATTTTGTCCCTTTTTTATATATTAATAATTACTATCCGTGCTATCTCAAAGCAGAAGGTTTCGAATCAAACAATTTAAGGTATTGATTACATATCAGAAATGATTGGACTAAGGATTGATTTTCATGATGACTTTGAACCCGCTATGAGCTATCGTTTTAAAAACAAGATCAATTTTGGCATGCAACAACATTAATAGTTTTAGAAATTTGACTGACATTCAAATAATCAGGCTTCGATTTAAAATTATGAGAACCTTGACATTTAGCGCATACTGCATTTCCTGTGAGACTGAGTTTGCGGGAGTTGTGCTATTTGATTTTTAGTGCAGAATATATGAAATAACTCTGAATATATGAAATAACTCTATGTTATATGCTCTAATAACTTGAAAATTCACATTAGAGTTTTTCGAAATCATGCTCTATTTTTATCATTCTACTTGGTCGAAAGCATCTTAGCAATCAATTCAATATGCTTAGTTTGCATTCATCAAAACAATCTTTTTCTCCATTTTCAAAATATGAATTTCACTTCATGAATATCAGATACAGGAAGAGGGGGAAATTACCGTGCCCGTGAACCCCATCGACAACCGATCTGGCATTTCGGTATTGGTTGGGACGGGTCACATCATATGGTCAGGACTGTATGTAATGGTTTCTACAATTGGACTAATCTTCTCCGTGGGCTTGTTAAACATCTATTACATAAACCCCTACAGAGTAACGCACCGGTGGTACAAAGGGCTTCTATTCATGACTTGCATGGTTTTAAGCTCTCTTATTTTCGGGGGTGCTGTTATTGGTCTGTGGCATTTTTGGGAAAAATTATGTTTGAAAGAGGACGAATGTGAAGGTTTTGGACCTAAGACAGAGATTAGAAATGGTAATGCTCGGAGAGAAGATAAGGAAGTTAGCATGGGCGGTATTGCAGATACAAAGTCGATTCTGTATGGATGCAGACCGGACTTTGAAGGTACTTCTCTTTTCAAACTTTTGGTTTTGAAAATCACTTTTGACAATCTTTACTTTGTTCAGAATTTGACAGTAAAAAGCTTCCCCGCCTCCCCCCCCCCGGGAAAAAAAGTTGCATTTCATTGGTTTAAAAGTGCTTAGTTCGTTTAGCCTATTAGAAAGCTCATATTAAAAGCTATTCGGCCAAATATGCAACAACTCATTAGCTAAAAAATGGCTTAATTAAAGCTGCAATAACTATTGTTATTTTGGGTTACCACATATAACTAAGGTACCCTTAGTGCTTGTTTGGCAGTAACTTTTATGCGACAGGCCCTTTTAGAGTCTGAGTGAGAGCTAATATTTATCAAACAAACTTAATTCCAAAAAAAATATATCAAGCAAACTTTCTTTGCAATAGGTAAGGAAAATAAACTGCCTCACAGGTATGCTAGTCATTTGAATGTAAGATAGTTTGACTAAGTTTGGTTGCAGCTTTTAAGTAAATAAGTCAAATTTTTTTTAATTGAGCAAAAAGATCAATCCATCGAGCTTAAAATTTTTAATTTAGGCCAAAATAGCAAATAAACTCTGCTTATAGAATGAGAAGCCAAATAATACCTAACTTTTATGTACAAAAACTTATAAGCTATAATGTGCAACCAAACAATGCCTTATCAGAATTGGTAACATTGCATTCAGTTTTTTGTACTTTTGCAAATTACTTGTTAAAGTGGGGTATATTGTTCTTCTATGATCCCTATTCAATAGGTAACAGATTTTCCCACAATTTTTTATTGAACAGTGGACATCAAATCAAATGCTGTACGAAACTTGAAATCAATTGTATGGCAATGGTATACTGAACGTGGCATAAAAATTGTCACGAGTTGCACAAAGTTACTTTTACTTTCGTAAATTAAATTGCATATTAAAGTGGATTATATCGTAAATTAAATTGCATATTAAAGTTGATTATATTATTCTTTTATTCAGGATGGAGCTAAATGTGTGATATGTGTTTGGAGCCACTCCCATATTTAACTAATTACTCTATAAAAATTCGAACTCCACAAAATTTTTCATACATTTTTTTTTTCTAAGTTTGTTTTTCATCTCATCTCTTTATAACAAAAATCATCATACTCAAAATTGTAGATTAATTAATTTTAACTTACATATTTTTTATTAAGAGATAATATTGTATCTGTAAAAATTTAGATTGATTATTTTTACAAAAATAAATTTTAAATATTTTAAAAAAATATATCAAAATTTAAATAATTATAATTTATAATTGCTCACATATCTACCAAACTTAACAAAATATTTAAATATCATATTAATTCTCAAGAATACAAATTAGTGTCATAAGTTTACAGAGTTACCTTGAAATTTTATATGAAGCATTTTTAAAATTCCAATAAATAATTATTATAATGCTTCTATTTTTATTAAAAATTATTCAAAATAATTTTTTTTTTTATATTAGCATACAAAATTTAATTAAATAGTAAATTTCTCCTAGAATACGAAAGAATCTCTTTCTAGTATTATTCTTATGATGCAACCAAAATAACTGAGGCATCATTCCTATTGCTATGAGAATATTCTAGGTTCTTCCTTTTCAATTAATACACTTTTATGTAGCGAGATGGGACGTCCTCGGTATAACAATCATTTTTCATATAATTTAAAGTAATTGTTATATTTTAAGGATAAATTATTATAATTTAATAATAAATTATTAAAGGTATTTTTCATTTAATTTTTATTAAAATTAATTATAGTAAATTATCCTTATTTTATATTAATTTTATCATCATAATATAATAATTTTATACAAAAAAAATTGTAATATATTAAAAAAAAAATCTTATATTGATAACAAATCCTGCGAGATGAGGATGATAATCATACGAAGAGATTATCAATTTATGCTTTGCTTATTTTAATTTTTTTTCCCACTATTGGCTACGAGTCAAAGTAAGAGAAAATGTCACACCACTAATTTTTTATTTTATTTTTTATTCACAATCATTTGGAAAGAGACAAGTTGCGATGATTAACGGTGTATATAGATAGGTCATTAATATAGCTTCAATTGAAAATTTAATTACAAACTTATTAATTTGTAAAATAGTTGAATTACATTGTAGCTTAATTTTTTTTCCAAAATATTAAATAAATTAATTGACAACTACCTGTACACAAATATCAAGTAACAAGTCTTAAAATACGAAATAAAATAATATTTAATTTTTATTTCTATACTCAACGGAATTATAAAATTGAAATGTGCAAAATTATATAATAATAATAATATTATTACACTATTGTATTTTCATACTTGGAATATGAGTAATATTATTATAAATTATTTATATACATTTTCAGTTAATTTATATAGAATTTTGGGCCAAAGAAATTAAGAAGTAATGAAACAGAGAGTGACACAGTACATACAAAGTTCTTATTTCTATACTTAACAGAATTAGAAAGTTAAAATTGTAAAGAATTACATAACAACAATATTAAATGGTTGTATTTTTATACTTAGAATATGTATAATAATAATATTATAAATTATTTTAAATATCAAGGACTGGATAATTGCACAAGATTTATAATACTTTCCAACTTATAAGTTACAAGTATTACTAATGAGTAGCCTTACATGACCGTACAAAATAACCCGAAAATTCTCTCCGTACGTAAGTAATATTATTCACAATATATGAAATGCGAGATAATTAAAACATTCAAATAATGAACTTAAGATTGTGACATATATGAATCAAAATGTGCTAGTATTATGGATATGAAAAATGATGAAGAAAAACATTTCTCATAACTAATTTAGGAGATGAGATAAAAAATAAAAATGCTTTAGGAAAGAAAAAGTTTCATTGCCCTTATATTTGAAGATGGGAATCTAAAACCTTTTCTTTAACGTTTGATTGTAAGATATAAGTGACCAATAATAATGTCTATTTAATTATTCTATTATCATTGTAGGGAGCAAAAATGGATGAACTATTAGTTTGCTTACAAAAGTTCTAGTAATTTTCATATTTTTTTTGGTCCAAAATTTTTAATGCAGAAATTTTAATTTGTAAATTTAATATTAAATTAACAATATAATTTTTTTATATAAATTTAATTATTCTCATAAATTTTATACTTTTGTTCTGCCTATCTAACCTTATCCTTATGTTTTGTCTTTTTTATGATTTTAATATTATACCAAAGTACCTTTTATCCGGAAAAAAGTCGCCTTTACATTGAGTCGTGTTTCACTTTCACTAGCATATAATATAAAAAAACAAAAGTGTGCAAACATCAATGGAAAGATTTGATAACACATATTTCTTTCTTTAATTAGTATAATCCTATCTCTACAGTGCTCAAGGATGGACTCTCTAGAAATTGAATGAAAATAGAGGGACTAAGGAAACAAATTATTTTATATTTGTTTCTTTAAATTATAGAGAGGATGAAAACTATCTGCGACAAAATTTTACACTAAAATATAAAATATTTGTAGATTTTTCAAAATTGCAAGGAAGTTGAAACTCTGCATTGCGATTAGCGATTAAGTATTCACATCCGCTCTTAAATTGCAAAGAAGCATATGATAAATATGACCCATATGTAATAATATGATAATCAATCAAACGCACAAAAATAATGATATATAAAAAAAATTGAAATTTAACGTGAGAAAAAAACTCTCCAAACAGAGAGTAAAAGTCTACGGGTTACACACCTACAAAATTAATCAAGCAACCAATAGAATAAATACAAATCAAATTACCTCGTGTATTGGCAAGTGATTTCAATCTCAAAAGATATAAAAATAAAACCACAAAATAAAGAAATAGAAAACATCTTAATAAAAATCTTAATACCCAATGAAGAATCATAAAAACAACAGTCAATTCCCAAATCATCATTGATCACTACGGTAGACTTTCAAGAATAAAATGTTATCTTCTCAAGTTTTTACTCTAAAAATTTTCAAATATATTTTTTTATTTTAATATAATTAATTACTCAAAATATTTTTTTTTTTTTTTGCAAAATAAAGCAGCACAAAAAAGGGCTAAAAAGCCGCTGGTGCCACTTCTTTGTTCTGACGCCGCATGTAGAAAACCCTTTTAGTAAAAATTACAATAACGGTACCTATAGTTTTAACCCAATTAATAAATCTACGTTTCGTGTAAGAATTTTTAATGGAAAAATTTAATAAAAAAAAAATTTCACAAAAAATCATAAATTTAAATATAATATTTTCTTTTTCATCACATTTTAATTCAAAAAATTATTACACCAAACGACCATAAAAGTGCAATATCAATCCAATTTGCACAATATTTTTTTTTTTTTTTTCCTTTCAAATTAGTACACCAATCTACAAAGTTGGACATGCAAGTCCTCATACATCCAACACCCTGTCCGTTATTGCATTTTTTTTTCTAACTAATGAATTCTTACAACTAATATGCAATAGTGTATAAAGTGTTACAACAATCATTTTGATTATCAAAATGTATTGTTATATTCACTAATAAAGTGTCTCAATCCATAGTCTCTTACGCATGGTTGTTAAAATAGAGATTTAAATCTATATTTATTAATGAACTGTCTCAATCCATGATCTTCTTATGTATAGTAGTAATTAGATTAAATTAGTCTTTAAGCCTTTGCTTAATCATCTTGATTGTGTGAACAACTTTGTTTAATCACCATGATTGTTAATAGTTTACACCTTTGTACTTAGATAGATGATAGACATTAAAAGGCCAAGTGACACATGATCCCAATAAGCTTGCAACTTAATAATAATGTATATAAGTTCTTTATATATCTACTTCCTTTATCTCTTATTAATATCCACATTAATGTGTCCATATCAATTTAGTTATTACAATCCCACTAGAAAAGAAAGAAAAAAAACCCCTTCTCCCACTAGAAAAGAAAAAAAAAAAAAA
>MKEJ01078620.1:0-13620 GCA_001753735.1 Embelia ribes
TGATCCATTCCCTATATAATATTTGATTAATATTTTGTTGTAATTTTTTCGCCAAATCAATTGGAACTATTTTGATCAATTGAGATTTGAGTTTCTAAATTGTAATTATTATTTTTGTTGTGGTTTATAAACATCTGAAGTGGTTTTGTGAACATTTGAATTAGTTTTGTGAACATTTAAATTGATTTGTGAATTGATTCTGAAATTTCGGGTTCGGTTCGGCCTTAAAAAGTTCGGATTCGGTCCAAAAAAAATTGATTCGGTTTTTCGGGTTTTGTTAAAAGCTAAGTAGTGTCACTTTTTGGACTTGCATCAAATTACCTAATGGTTATTTTAAAGAATAGTTTTCCAAATCTAAATAATCACTATTCATTACTTAAATATATAAAACTAATATATTTTTCATTTCATTATATTCTCTCTCCACTCACTCCGCTAATTTTATTAATTAAAATTAAAAATATTTAAAATAATTAAATAATAATAAGAAATTAAATTTTATATTTAATATTTAAGAATAATTATTGAGCTTAAAACTGCCAAAAATGACATATAAACTAAGACTTTAAGTACATAGAAAATAATTTTAATAATTAAATAAATAAATGATTATAATTTTATTAGTATTTATGTCAAAATATTATTTTTTAAAATTATATAATAAACATATACTTGAATTTAATTTTTAATATTTAAACTATATATTTATTAAAAATTAAATTTAAATTTTATATTCTAAAAATTTAATGTTTAATGCTAAGAAATTGTAGTTTTTATTAAGCTATTCTATTATTTATGTAAATAATTTTTATAGAATTTTTTATATTTATATTTTTCTTTTATCCCATTATTTCTATACCCCTTTTTCTTGATTTGCTTAAAAAGAGATTTATTTATATTTTTTTATTTATATAGAGAATTAATAAATTAAATAAAATCAAAATTATCAATTCAAAGCTAAGAAATAATAATATATTTTTTTATCAATACATAACTAAACTAATAATATTTCATAATTCAATATAATGTTATGTGTGAAATTTAAATATGAAATGGTTAAAGATATGAAAATAGTATTTTAATGCAGTAGATAATGTAATAGTTAATTTGACGTAGAGAAAAATAAATAGAAATTCTGTAAAATAGAGATAGAACTTATTTTTTCTGTACTTTAGAGAATCTGATAAGAGAATACGGTACAAATGCCACAAGTTTGAAAAAAAATGGTCACTATTTGCATTCACCATTTCAACTCGCAATTGACTCGCTTAATCCCCAACTTTTGGCGAATGTAGTGGCATTTCGTTTGATGTAAGGATTTATCGTAAAAAATAAAATGAAAAAAAAAAATTCTTCACAAAAAAATCATGCATTCAACTACATTATTTTATTTTTCATCATATTTTTTTTTGCATCAAACGCATCATAAATTTTGGCCTTATGCAACTACCCTGCCTAAAAACTCATGTTTAATAAAAGTATAAGCTGGACCAAAATTCGTATCACTTGGATCCCTCCCCTTCCAGATATTTTGTTAAAGTAAATCTTGACAGGACAACAACGCCAATCTCATTAACCTACAGCTGGAGCTCGAGAGGTCCTTCGCGACCATAATGGTAACCCCATTTTAGGCGTGCTTCTATCCTGGTTATGGCTGAACTCGAAACTTTCAATTGGGAACTACATTGCTATAATCTTTTAGGCTATAAGCATGTACTGATTTATACAAGTTCTAATGTACGATTGAATCTTGTTGACGTTTAGCCCATTCCTTCGGCTTCTTGGTTATTAGTCATATACCTTCGGCTTTTTGGTTATTAGTCATATACGGGGGAGCTAATGTTGTGGCGAATATTTTAGCTAAGAATGCAAATTATGTACTTCATGATTTTTTATATCTAAATGTGACCTCTTTTTGTTAGACGCTCTATGTTTTGACAAGTTTGGGAACTCTTATCAACAGATCGATTTCAAGCATTTCGCAATGTCATCCAGTATTATGAGATTAAAGAAGGATTGTTTATTTTATCAAAAAAAAACCCACCAAAATCTACCTGAAGACGATCATATACCCGTTACAAATGCACCTCTTAACATAGCTAGAACTTTTTATGTTGAGAATAGAACCACGTAATATGCCGACCTAGATTTCCAACACCCCTCGTGGGTTCTTCGCTACCAAAGGCACACATAAGAAATCAAGTAACGGTAAAAATGCAACAAAATGGATATAATTCCATTAATAGATAGGATTACATGATCTACTCGTACAAACCTTAGCCTGTCAGCAGGAATTTTACTTACTATTCAGGCACAAACAACTCAATTTTCGACGATTACGATATTAAAATTATCTGAGCCAGGTCATAGTGGCAAATATTTTAGTAAAAAGAAACTGTACCTGTGGTGCGTAAATCAATATTAATCATAATTTACATTTGAAAACTGACACGGGATAAGCCCAATCACTTCTCTATGCCCTGCTGCAAATATTGTATCAAGTCATAACCGGCAGTAGTCCACTTATTGTAAGCATCAGTGCACTTGCGGATCATGAAATTGGCAGCTTCTCGGTCGCTCATTTCAGGGTGAAATCTCTTTCGTAAATTACCTATCGGGTCCCCTCTGCTGAAGCAAGGCAATCCACTGTCTATCATCATCAATACTGTGTTGATAATGCCATCCATATGTCGACGAGCAGCCAGATATCCTTTCACGCATAGGCTATGAGTATAACAAAAAATCATTAGAGTCGATACAGAAATTAAAAACTAAGAAAACATAGCTTGCAAAAAAAGAGAGAATATCTAAATACCTCACAAACTGGTACCATGTCTCACTTTTCATCACTCCAGATGGATCAAGCAATTGAGTCATCTCATGGCTCAGCTTAAAATGGGCGCTTTCGAACCGCATATTCCCACCCGGAGAAGTTTCCAAGATAAAGCCGAAATCAATATGGACAAGCCTACCCACACTGCCATGAAATAGGTATTAATGTGGTTATCTGAGCATTCCCAATAATAAATTAAGAATATAATATTCATACCAACTATTTGTACCAACTTGGATTGCGTGGTCCATAATTAACCAATTCATCCTATTCTTACAAAAGAGAGAGAGTATGTGATGATGTGGCTAATTATGGACCACATAATCCAAGCTGGTATAAGTAGTTGATATGAATATCATTACTCTAAAATTAAATAGCTTACAACACAATTTGAAATGAACAGCAACACAGAATTTAGATGCTGCTAGAACAATTGAGATGGAATATATGACATTCCAGTATGAATTTTCCAGATTTCCATTAGGGTGTATTGTGCACAAGGTTACAGAATTATCTGGAAAGCTTTTACCAGAGCCACATTATATTAAGTAGGGAAAAGAAAACTTTAAGATGATTTGCTGTGGTGACTTAAAACGATTATCTTCAGCAGCGGTAAGGCCCGTAACAGATTGAGATTTTGATATCAGGAGAAAAGGCTAATTTTGGAAGTTTCCAAAAAAAAAAAAATGGGCAGAGTTCGTGCGAAAGCTCAAAACATACTTGTCAAACAAGAGGTTTCCATTGTGTCTATCCTTTGGTTGAAGCAGGAGACTGGCAACTGCATAACCAGCACTACTGATTATGAAATTTTCACGAGCACTCTCAAATCTGGGAGTACCAACAGGCCCATATTCCTGTTGGAAAATTTCATATAAACCACCATCAGTGGTTTCACCCATCTGACTTCTACTACGTGTATTTGGCACAACCTGCATAGCAAGGGTTTTTACTTGGAATCAATAGAAAAAGATAACAAAGTAAATAAGCTAAAACCAGTCAGATAAGAGCAGGTCATAGGATTACATTGATTCTAGAGTCTCAACTCGTTTATATTTTGCACATCTGAGAATAGTCTTTGCCAGTAGCATATCAATTATGACTATATGATGCCAATGATCCATTATCCTTTGATCAAATTTCTAAATGAAAATAGACAACTACCAGGATGGTTCAATGCATCAAATGAAGTTGGTTTTTTCTTCTTCTTTTTCTTGTCCAGAGGAGGATTTAACCTCAATAAACCTTATAAGAAAAGTTCACCTCGATTATTCCCCTCTCTGGGCCAGTGGGGAGAACTCCGTAAGGAAACAAATAGAGATTAATTCCAACAGCTTCAAAGATGTCTCTTAGAAGTGAAATAACTTGTAAAGCAAGAACGTCTTGCCGGCAATCATCTCCGACCTAGTTCAGAAGGAAAAACAACCCAGTTAGCGGAGTCCATTTACTATGCCAAAACTAAGAGATGTCCCAGGGGGCAATATACACTAGCTCTCGGGGAAAACATAAACTATTTTGTATCTCAAGGATATTTAACTACAGAGAAACTAAGAACTGGGAATGATTTTGCAGAAAACATAGTTCCCAATAACAACTAATAAGAAAGAAAACGCTGCCAAGAACTTACAGCTATTTCTCTTTCGACATAACTTGAGGCTACTCGCGCCAAGCACAGTATTCGGTATAGGAACCAATTACAACTACGGCCTATTTGTTTTTAATTAAATAACAAAAAACATTATAGTACATGTATTTCAGTTATAACAATTCTGCTGTAACAAATATAAACATATAAGAATATTATGATAAACACAGTTACCTTGAAAAACACAATGTCATTAGTTAGAAAAAAAACCTTGAAAATGCAAGCTTGAGGCTTTATATCATTCTGGTCTCCAAACCGATCCACCACATTAAAAGTGATCATGATAGGAACTTTTGCTGCTGATTGTAATGGAATTCCACTATCAACGCGAATACCTCTGACAAGCTTAGTTGGAGCAGTGGGCAAATAAAGGTCGTCTCCTTCCAGTTCAATTTTCTCCAATTCCCTAGTTCAGAAAGACTAATCAGATCTACCTCCAACAGCCACTGACATAGAACACAAATTTGTAGTGACACAAACAAGTACCTTCGGATGCCAGCTCGACGTTCTTCCTTTGGAACTGGAAATAGCACACCAGATATAGAAGTCACTTTCTCAAAGAAATCAAATTCTCTCTGAAACAAGTCGAGCGCCTTAGAAGTGAACCCATGAACTATTCGTTGCCGAACAACAGGCAACAGTTCTAGGAATGCACTGTTCTGAAAAGGGAAAACATAACTTCAAATGATATAGTGAAACTAACAGCTAGTGCAAGACAAATAGTGAGAGAATGCATGTCCACTGGTATCTTCAGGTACTCGATTAAGATACAAGGGAAAGCATGTAAGCAAATAAGAGGCCAAGATCATTCAACTAGATAGTAAATAATTTAAAATAGCAATACCTTCCCAGAGCTTGCATCTTTCCCTGACTCAGGAACTGTCTCACCCTGTTTAAACCAAGCAAATAGTCACTAGAATATACTTGGTACTGATCGTCTTTATCACTATAATAAGAACGCAAAAGCTTTAAATATTCGTTATCAACCAGATGTTTTCCTACCTGTAAATGCCATATTAATATATGAGCAAACGTGTCACTTCTTTGAGCAGCTCTAAGCAAGTAACCTTCTACTAATCGCTGCCAGATAGAAATTCTTTATCAGATATACCACAACCATACACATACAATATGTAGCATTATACCGTTTGCCTAAAGGAAACTAAAATAAAGAAAGTGATGAAAATGAAGTTTCAAGTTTAGAGAGTTCAGGAATATATCAATAATATCTTCAACCTAGTCTCGAGAGAAGTATTAAGATGGGTGTTCCTGAGCAATTCATGGAACTATTAGTCATCCAACATTTAGCAATAGATACCTGACTTCATTACATTTCACTGGAATTTTTCCACATTAACCATGCAATCAAATTGTTAAAATAGTAACTAAAATTGTAAGTTTAATAAAAATTGTGGTCTCTCACTGAGAATCAATTATTAGCACCAAACAAATAGAGTTTTTAAGGTCATGTACTTGCAGACATCCAAAAGACAACTCACCTCATCATCATAGCGTAAAGCCTGTACTAGCTGTGGCATGAAAAAGGTCACTCGTTCAGGAGGATACGACTCTAAAACTCTGAGAACGTAGGCCATCACACGTGGATGGCCTTTATATGGAGGTGTGAGGAACTCAAGAGCTTGTGTGATTGAACAAGCGGCCCAGTGTGGTAACTGTTGTAGAAGTGTTGAATTTTCATCAACAGCCTTCGGAGTAACAAAATATGGCAATGCCTCAGGTACACAGCGGAGCTCCGTAATATGCGACTGCAATGGTTAAATCTCACAATTTTCTCAACTGGGAAAATCCAAATCCAAATACAACAAAAAAAAAAACAAGTTTTAAAATGTTCATCCAAAAACATTTGAGAACCAGTTTGGAAGGATGATAGCATCATACTGCTTTCAAAAAACCACTAGAAATTCGATGGTTTAACAGACAATCTAAGACGAACCAATTACTTTGAGAAACCATTTTGTTTAATCAAATAATAGAAATTTCTAAACGATGGTCTAATTACTATAAATATTTTAGAACTTGCAGAAATATACAGTTCCAAAACCGAGGTTAATGTAAAATCTTTGCAACAAAAATGCTATATTCGCAGACCTGTGATCTTGAAATGGTCGTAAGTCGTACCTATGAGCACTACGAATGAAAGTTTGTTTCTTAGTGACCCTAACATAATTTGAGAACCTGTGCCTAATTACTTGAAATGGGTAAACCCTGCATAGTTCTTTGTTTCAAATCAATTCAGATGGGAAGAAAGTACCTGGACCAGCTGAGTCATTTCGGCTTTTAAGAAGGTATTTGTAGGGAACCTAAAGGCCAATGATAAAGCTATCCGAGGATCCACAGAGAATGCAGTCCGAGCATATTCAACCCACTTCTCAGATGTAACTTTAGGCCGAGGCGGCATGTTGTCCCTGAATTACAAGTGGAAGCAAAAGCAAATATTCATTGTAAATCTTAAAAATCTTCTCTAAACTTTTGAGAATAAGCAAGAATAATCACCCATGAAAGACATGACGAAAAATGCTTACTTCGAGTTTGCATTAATAGGCTGTGCCCAAACATCAAGCCTATCAGCCTCATGCTGGCATAGCATCAAAAGCAATTGCTTCCGCTTCTCTCGTCCAACTGTGTAGTTATCCATATGACCCCAGACAGGGTGATATTGATCTTTCTGCAGATGAACAAAGAGGAACATAGATGAGATGCAGACTTGGGATTGAGAAATCCTATGCCAACTAAAAGTTAATATAGCCCTAGTCGCAGAAGCAGCAACAAGATTAATTTAAGCCGACAAGTCTCATAAGCAAGATAATGGTAATTGAGTAATTACAAGCCTAATTCTTACCAAATCAACCAAAGAGATTCCATTTTCACGTCCCTGTGACTTCAAATCCAGTTGAGGAGCATCCGTACACTCATTTACAAGATAATGAACAAATAAAGAAACAGATTGAGCCTCACTCTGAGCAAAATTAATGTTGTTCAGATCATACCATTCAGGCTCATTGGCAAACCAACCCAAAGATGCCCTGCAACAAATAAGAAATGGAGTCTCAATATCTGAATGAAGAAGTAACCTTTACAAAGTTGCACCTCAAATGTTGAAATGGATGTGCAAGTAGAAGCAGATTTGTCACCTGTATATGCGGTCCTCCAACAGCAGAAGTCCTGTTTTGAAATTTTGCAGATTACCCTGGGACTGGCATGAACAAAACTTGAGTCCAAGCAGCATAAAGGTGAAAAAAGTTCCAGCAGCAGCTGGATGGTGTGAAAAATTCCACGGAAGCTTTGTCGTCACTTGTATCATCCGACCAAGAAGCAAGAGTTGCTCAAAACTATCATGCCGAACCACCTAAAAAGAATCTAGTCTCCCATTAACAGTTGGCCTTACACCCCAAAAAACTTGCTAAAATGAATAATTAATTATGCTCATGAATTCCTTCATTATGAAGACAGACTGAATGTGTCCTAGATACACAATCGAAGACACAAAGACCCATCCACCGAAAACAACCAGTTTACATTTTAACATCTGAAAACATGCGACACAGCCTTCCAAAAACTATAAATGTACATAAAAGTGACCTCTTGTAACAATTACAATTATTTATGTTGATTTTGGCAGTAACCCACAAAAACCAGTTCTGCCAGAAGGATTTTCATAGAAAAGTAATGCAATCACTTCTATTTGTGCAAGAATTTGTCATAGAAAAACTAATTGAGAGAAACTTATTATCATATGACAAACAGAAAGAAAGTAACACATGGTTTGCCTGAATTGGTTTTAGAGGCATTAGACTGTGACATTTTCTCACCTCGAAACGATCAATGAAAAATCCAAGCCATAGCCGATGAGCAACAATTTGTTCAACGGGGTCCTTATCTGGTGGTGTTTCTGGTTCCCCAGGTGCAAGATGAGGCCTCAGTTTTGCAGGAGGTCCAGAATACTGCACTTCTGAAGCAAAGAGACCTCGTTTGGTATCGATTGTCCACAACCATGCATCAACAAGCTCAGCAAGAACAAGAGATCCCAATTGAGGAGCAGCAGAGACTAACCAGGTCCAAATAAATATCCCAGTCTCCATTGCATCGGGTGTCGACATGTAAGCTGGACACCAGCAAAGAAGACGTAGAAGTTTGGAAAAGCTCTCTATGTTTGCTTTTGAGACAGATTCCTAAGAACAAAAAACCTACCATATTTAATAACAGAATGTGGGGAAGAATGTTACAGCCATTGAGAAAAAAATACGAATGAAAGAATTTATCCACATCTTTACGCGTAAAGAAAGTTTGAGGAGATCCTCACTGTACCAAGAAGTTAATTAAGGACATCTATTTCACTATATCCTGATTAACTAAGACAGTTTCGTATATAAAGAGTAACTGTGCCGTGCATTCTTTCCTTCATTGAGCTGATAAAATAGAAATGTCCCAGCCTTGCATGGATTTAAGTTCAAACTAGAAAAAAAAAAATTAATTCTTCGGTAAGAAAGTAAAGACAAAAAGATTGAGTACAAAAAATACCAGATTTGAAAGGAGCAATGCAGTAGCCTGGGAACATGTTTCTCGAAACGTTAATTTATCCACTGCCCCACCTTTTTCTGCAATGTTTACAAAGTGTTGAAGTAGTCGCACAAACTTGGTGAGCATCATCTCATTAAAAGAATCATTTTGCTGCGGTGCTGCCTGAGGAAATACTCCAGACTTCAACTTTTGAAGGCCAAGTCCAAGGCCAAAGCCAGGTTGTGAAGTGCCCGGTTGAATTCCACCGATGCTATCATATAATCTTCTCATGCCTGCAATTTCTCCAGCATAATTACATTTAGCTGTTGCGCTAATTACACCAGTACTTAAAACCTCCAAGTTAAAGGCCTCCATCAATTTAAAGTTTGCTCCTGATGCAGCAGCTGCAGCAGCTAGTACTGCAGGAATGTTTGCTGTCTTTAAGCCACTCCAATTGTCATGTTTGCCAGTGCCAATCCGTATTTCAGATAATAGGGAAACAACATCAGTGGCAGACTGCGTTTTTTGCCATGTGTTTGCTTTACACAGCTTTTCCTGATGAAATATTGAAGAGTGAGAAAATGAAAAGGTACGTAAACAAATGAAATTTGTAAGGGAAAAACAAGTGACAACAACAACAAAAATAAAATAAAATAAAATAAAATAAAATAAAATGGAAGAATCAAGATCTGCAAAATGTCTGATGCTTTTAACTAATCTTGAAGGAATATTATTATAGATCACAACAACTATATTAAGACAATAAGTAACAAGGCAATAGATATGAAGACAAAGAACCTTTAACACATTATTAGATATGGTACGGTATAGTTGAGCAAATTGTATAGAGGTCTTTTTATTTTCACATAAATGAAGTAACATCCCATGAGAGACACCGACTGAGCTCGACTTGTGCTGAAAAATCTTGCCAATGAGTTTATTAATTCGAAAATGAAGCAAATAATATGAGAAACTCCATGTGCAAATAGTTATCACTAATACTTCCATTTAGAGGAAGAAAAAGTCAAATAAAGCCAAAGAAGCAATTCTTAACTACAATGAAATAAAAAGGCACAAGAAATTTGTGAGAATTCCTCAAGAAATGGGGGCATACAGCCAAAACTTGAGAATACTCGGAAGTCAAAAGACAATTCAAAGATGGTTTCATAGAGCCTCGATATACCTGAAGAAGACCCTGGCTAGTGCATGGGGCATATGAAAGTGAAAAAACGATCCATTCTCGAACAATCTTCTGATAAAGAGATCTAACAGTAGCTATCCATGCTGGATCATGAACAACAGCTGATGGTGGGTCGTTATGAACAGAAAATAGGAGCGCATCTAGACAGGAAGAGTTCCACAAAATCTGCAGGAGTGGAATCCAGTTGCTTAGGTGTACTCATCATGTTGAATGACCAGAGGACATGGTTTAAACTTAAAAATATTTTTCATCTTGAATAAAGATAGAAAAATTAAATAAAAAAAGAAACAGAGGAGACAAGAATCTTACCTGCGGAAACCTCTCTCTAAGTCTAGACAACAAATTAACAGAGATATCCCGGATGTTATCTTCTCTCAGAGACATACTTTTTATAAGAAAACAAGCATGTATAGAAAGTGTTGACTCCCTAGTTTCAGCTTCATTTCCTGTCTCCGGTGTCCGCTCCTCCTACACCAAGCCCAAAGATAAGCGGATTCAACAAACAAAAACCATAAAACATTGCTATTGAACAAAAACTTGAACAGGAGGAGAAGAAAAGCATATATGTAGTTCATGGCTGAGCGGGTATCAGAATTAAAGCAAGGCAAAAGGAACACTGGTGTAGAAGCACAAAAGGGAAAAAAAGAAAAAGAAGAAAGGAACGTAAAATAAAATGGGACAATTAGATGCACTTTGTACAGAGAAGCCCTTTGAGACAAGGGCCAGAGGAGCAAGGGCGCAAAGAAACACAGAAGGGGAAAAAATATTAGTAAGGCATAATTTGGTACACATGCATGGATAAGTACTCTGAGACTCTACAGCTCATAAACCTTCAGAAAATGGACCAGGAAATGATTAGCTGAATCACTGGTACATTTTCACTATATTTTCCAGAGTGACATTCCACAGGAAAAAGGGCACTTTAATTGGGACTTCAGACTTCTAAATGATTTTCCACTTAAGATACTCTAATACATGATAAATCAGTAAAGTAACACGGCTAAAGCCATTATCAAACATTAATAAAGAAAAGACTAACTAAATCATTTTTTTACCTAACATTTCACTCAAGGTAATGTACAATGTCCACAAAGATTATATTTTTGACAAGTCGCAGAGGATATGGAACAGAAATATGAAAAAGAAAAAGGAATGGAACATAATCAACAAGCCCTTTAGTTAAAAAGAAGTACCATCCACAATATTGCGGCGTCAAAGGCCTGCTGAACGATTGCTGTCAAGCACTGGGAGACAGCTGGCATGAGGTTTGGAGTTTTGAGGTATTCAAATACGCAGCTGAAGGCACTTCTCGAAGCAGAGGAAGTAGTGTGGCCATTGAGGATGCCACCGTTGCTGCTAAATCGTATTATCTCCAGAAAAGCTACAGCAAGTAGATACGTTGCCTTCACGCCTATCGTCAGAAATTAAACAAAGTCTCTAACCATCAGGACTTGCCTATATCAGAAACAAACTAATGAAAACACATGAGAAATAGAAGTTCACCATACCTGAAATGTTGTTCATTGCTGAAACCTCAACTCGACCTCCTAGTGCAGCAGAAAGAGCAGATCTTTGAGTTGTAGCTGCTTTCTCATTGCCACTTGCTCGGCGACTGCCAGGATTGTGAAGAGCATTGAGCTCTAACTCATCTTCAAGCCACTTCACAGAACTGACCACCTAGAATGAAACAGATCATTTTGCCAAAAGTCCAAGTTGTATCATTACACTATAATCAGATGAATTACACAAGTATTATCCTATCAGCATCTTTGAATCTCTATACGATTATTACAATGTCACAATCCTTTTTTTTCCTTTGTTACCAATCATTAATGAAGAACGACATTCAGCACAAAAAACACCCATAGATTATGGTGCACTACATAGGAGTAACCAAGTAAGACCTCAATAACAAGAAAGTCTGGGCATTTCACAACAACAGGTCTAAACAAAACACAGCATATGTTGGATAAAAACTGAAAGCGTGGAAGGTAACAGACTAAGGGGCAACACTATAGCTCATATTTGGAAATCTAACAATGATGGAAAATGGAAACCAGTTAGTATTGCATGGTTAAAGTTCTCCATGCAGAAGCCATGGGCATCAATCATATGATAAGCATGCACATCAATGGAGTAAGAGAAGTTCAAATCAAAACATGAATATATCTGACTCAGAGTAAAACAATGGAAAGCTCTAATAACTCGTACTCCCTCCGTCCCAAATTAATAGGCTTGTATGAATTTTCACTCGGATTAAGAAAAAATTAGCTCGAGTGGTTGGAACATTTAATTTCTTGCTTATTTTACTAAGATACCCTTCATTGGAAATGTGAAAAGTTTTGTTTGTTTACAAAATGTGCAATTTAATAACACTATATAAGTAAAATTTTTATTTTGACTAACTTTTAAATAATAAAACTTACCTATAATTTGGGACAAATAGGAAATAAAATATGACCTATTAAAATGGGACGGATGGAATAATCGTAATATTATATTAAACATCTTGTAAGTAAGAAATTTTAAGTCATAATAAAATAATGTAACATTCAAATTTTATTTTTGTACTTAATGGAATTAGAAAATTGAAAATTTGAACAAAATGTATAATACTCCCTTTGTGCATAATTAATTGCATGTTTTGACCGTATATAAAGATTAAGATAAAGCCAAAAAGTAGGTTTTAAAATTTGAATTTAATATAATTTACGAAAATTGTCCTTATAAACTTTTATCCTATTATTACCCCTAAAATTTATAATAGGACAATTTTGGCATTGCATTAAAAAAAGTAAAAAAAAAAATATTTTTTAAATTTTGAATTTGAAATAACTTACTAAAATTGCCCTTATAAACTTTTGTTTTATTATTACTCCTAAAATTTATGAAAAGACAATTTTGGTATTACATTAAATTTTATTATTCTTAAATATTTTCAAAATAGAAATGTAACTCTTTTTTTAACGCCATAATAAAAAATATAAATTATTATTTGTGTACGTTTGAATTATAATTCATAAAACGACAAAAAAGAAGCCCACGGTGAGGATCGAACTCACGACCTTTCCCTTACGAAGGGAACGCACTACCACTATGCTACGGAGGCTTTGTGTGCGATAATCATGATTATATAAATTTATTTAATGTAAATTAAAATGCGTATAACCAAAATTCATTTCTCCCCCACCCCCAACTCTCTCTCTCTCGCTGTCTCTCCTCCTGGCCTCTGCAAGATCCGATCCAGGACAAAGGTACCAAAACCCTCATCTCTTATATCTCCCTATACATAATATATACGTATATAAATCACCACGTATATTGCATTATGTATTCAGTTACATTCAGTTCATCCGGTTCTTTCTGTCTCTGATTTGCTTGAAATTGTGTGATGGACTGTTTATAAATTGCTAGAGCATTCACCCC
>MKEJ01078620.1:13632-26003 GCA_001753735.1 Embelia ribes
CCGTTCTCCCTACTTTTATTTTTCAGATGAAGTGTTTCCATTTCCATAAAAATTTATAGAAATGCTACTGTAGAGAAAGTTACTATTCACAGTTTCTATATTGTTATTATTATTTTTTGTTTGCATCAAAATAAGACATACAACCAATATATTGAAAAATATATTTTTTTAGAATTTATTAATTTTGTATATCAATATTTTCGATGCATAGAAATGACCTCAGAAAGCTTCGTATGGCTATTTTTTTTTTTTTTAGAAGAAATGAATTTTTAGAAAATGAGGTTTAGAAATAAAATGAGAAATATTGGTTTTATAGTTCAATTTCTACAATTCACCTTCTAGAAACCCATTCCTTCCACCATAAATTCTTGTTTTACAAATTGTCCACACCACTGTTTTTATAAAATTTATTAAAAATTACGATAATAATTATATAAATAATAATAATAATATTTTCCTTAATCTTAATATGGTTTTGAATATTTGGTAAAAAAAATATTTTCCAAGTAGAAAATTTGTGAATAATAAATTTTCTTATTGAGAAATTTACTATACATTTTTTTAAAATATAAAAAATAAAAAAATTGATGCGACACATTTGTATTCCAAAATTTTTCATTTGAAAAAACAAACGAGATAAAATAATGTTGGGGATGTTCTGAGGTACAAAATTGTCCTCACCAGAATTAGGGGTTAGACTTCATCAATACAGATGGGCCAAAATAGTGCTTTGGTATAGTTTAGTGCTGGTGAATTTTTTGGCCATTTAGATTAATGATGTGGCATATTGATAACACCTATATGTAAATTCATTAAAAGATAAATATAAAAAATAGAGAGAAGCAGTAAAAAAATTACATTTGTTTATTATTTTATTAATAAATTGCTTTATTATATTACCAGATTAACTCCCAAAAAATATATATTTGGTAAAAGTATATAAAGAAAAACGAAAAGTTGTTCCTATGCAACTATTACAATCACAAGTAAAACGAAATAATCAGAGACCCAAGAATGACAAACAAATTTTAATATTCATTAGCTTGTTTTCCATATTCACCAATAAAAAACACGTACACACACAATTTGCGTCAACATTTATAAAAAACAAAAGCATCAATCTATTTTCCATTACATATAAATATTTTAGAAAGAAACATGTTTTAATAATACAGTTATCAAATATCTATTTGTAATTAATTCATAAATAATTTTAATAGAATATTTTTTAAAATTAGTATATTTAATACATATATAAAAAAATATTTCATTGATTGTTAATTTATTATTAAATATAATCATAAATAACTCTCTTTCGTCTCCCCCTCCCTCGCTCTCCACAACAATGGCGGTACTCGCATCCTTTGCCGCCATTTATGCTCCTGTCAACAGAGCTTCGTTCCCGCATTTCTCTCTCCGTTCCAACAACCGGTTCTCTCTCTCTCTCTCTCTCTGTATCTATCCGTGTATGCAGATAGTTTAGTGATTTTGGAATTAAGCTTTTATTCTTTTTCAGCTAGTAATCAGTGAAGCTTTTGTATCTTTTAGGCGATTTTCTGGAAAAAAAAACCTTTAATTGGTGAAGCTTTTGTAAATTTCTTTTTATTTAACGGAACTAAACTTTAATTAGTGAAGTTTCGCTCTTCATTCCAACAACCGGTAAGCTCTCTCTCTTTGTGTGTGTGTGTGTGTGTGTACGTGTATGTATCTATTCATTGAGGCAATTTTAGTTATTTATTCTGTAACCTCTAATTCTTTTTGTTCCAGTAATTGGTGAAGCTTTTATATTATCTTTAGTTATTTATTTTTTGTAATTTTTAAACGAGTAAGCTTTAATTAGTGAAGCATCTATATTATTTGTGGTTCATTGTTGAAATTTTAAAGAATAAGCTGTAATTAGTGAACCATTTATAGTTAATTGTTGTGACTAAAAGTATCTATCCGTGTATGCAAATAGTTTAGTTATTTCGGAACTAGGTTTTAGTTCTTTTTGGGATAGTAAGTAGTGAAGCTTTATATTATTTGTACTCAATTGCTGAATTTTAGGGGGAAAAAAATTTAATTAGTGAAAAGTTTTATTTTGTAGTTAATTTTTGTAATTGAAAGACAAAATTAGGATTTAATTAGTGAGGCACTTTAATCATTTGGCGAAGCTTTTATATTACTTGTAGTTAATTTTACTAAATTTAATAAAATTAAGCTTTAATTTATATTGTTTGAATGTACTTTCGTGTGCTAAATTAGTAGATGTTTTCTATCTGTGAACTCCAATTAAGCCTATTTAAGTGAACTTATTTGTAGAATGTTTATTTGAATGTGCTCATGAAGCATTAAAAGTTGCTGGGTTCGGCTTAAAACTTGTTAGCAAGTAAGTTAGAAAACATAGAATTCAGACCAAAGTCTGTAAAAGCTAAGCGTCCAAATACATTTAATATGTAATAAGTGAGCTGGAGTTGAATGGCTGCAAGCCTGCACCCAAAGAAGTCCTATGCGTGCATTAGAAAGTCATTCTTTACATGTATTTATTTTATATTTAAAAGTCACGAAATGCTGCTAGATGGGCTGCATATGTACATATATCTATATAAATATGTACATACGTATATATATATACATACATATGTATATATATGTATGTATATATATATACATATGTATGTATATATACATACATATGTATGTATATATATGGACTTATGGACAACGCAATGCAAAAAGCTCCCGCGTTGCGGGGTTAGGGAGAGTCTAATGCACACAATATTATTTACATTTCCAGAAAGGCTTTTTCCAAGGTGACTAGCCTGTGACCACAAGTTGCAATGGTGGCTAGCATCACCCTAACCTATAAAAATTATAGTTAAGATTTTAAACACCATCAATCCTCAAAAGTTGAAATAAGTGTACCTTCAAGACCATGAATAGAAGTTCTATAACCGATAGGTAATTGTTTACTTGCTGAAAAACTCTCTCATTGATAGTTTTCATTGTTTAGGATGGTAAAATTAAACCCTGGTAGATGCCCTGATTGCTTTAGCCTTTTAGCTAATTGTACGTGCATTGATGAAATAAGCCGTATTTAGAGGTGTGCTTATTTGGAATTGTTTTTCAAGGGGTTTGCATACCTGCTTTAGGTTCTTTGATTTCTATGTGTGCTTCATTTGCCTATGTGTTGAGGCTGATGCGTACCACCTGATTACAGTTTGTTCAGGTATGGTGTCAAAAGTAGTTATGCTGGGGCAGGTGTAAAGGAAGATTCTAGTTCAGCTACAATTGATGTTGTCGCAGACATTAAGACTGAGCGGGTAACTACAGGATGGATTCTGTTCGGCATTTTCTTTTCTTTCATTTTGATTCTATTCTAAGTAGTCGTCAGCTCGCAATTTAATGCAATTTATTTTTGCTAATATTTTTCTTAGTAGGTTGTAGTCTTGGGAGGCAGTGGGTTTGTTGGTTCCGCAATTTGCAAGGCTGCTGTATCCAATGGTATTGAGGTCATCAGTCTAAGCAGGTTTGAGATTGTTTTATGGAATACAATGTACTTTTAACCAATTGTCTTTTAATTTATTTTGTTGGCTCATTTCAAATTTTAATGGTATAAATTATAGTAAGAAGATTGTGGCTTCTAAATTTCATTTATGAGTCTTCTAATCTAATGCTTTGCCAAATACTTGCAGGTCAGGGAGGCCCACATCCTCAAATTCATGGGAAGATCAAGTGACTTGGATTTCAGGCACGTTCATTTCCTTTACATGTCTTCATTAGGTTTTTAACATGATCTGAGCATTTGCTGACAGCTTTCTCAATGGTATTTGCTTCGGATATAAATTATATGAAATGAATGTTCTTTGGCTTAAGAATTGACTGAATATACTGCAGTTAGAATAAGCAATAAGTGGTTTTGAATTGTGCATTGGGTGACAATTTATGTAAAGGAGTGACTTGCTGAATAAATAATTTAATGTCACTCTAATTTTGTCATCTCTTTTCATGTGTCTTTTACTTGTGATTTTCAGGAAATGCAAATCAAGATTGCAAAATGGTTAAAATGGTGATCATCTCTTAAGCAAACGAGCTTATGAAAACGTATCTTCAAAATATATAAATAAAACAAAGCAAAAAAGAGAAGAGCTTATATGCCTTTGGATACTTAAATAAAGGGAAGACTTTACAATTTGTGTTGCAGTTTTTTGAGACGTGAAAAATTCAATATTTTGTCCAGCATAATCTTAACAACTTGTCTTTGTTCAAATGTGAGAAGTTTTTGTGCGAAGGAGATCATTTAGATCAATAACATATTGCAGGAGATGTTTTTTATGTAAACTGGGATGAAGTACTTCCTGCGGCTACGGCAGTGATCTCAACACTTGGGGGTTTTGGTAGTGAAGAACAGATGCAAAGGATCAATGGCGAGGCTAATGTTGTTTCCGTAACTGCTGCGAAAAAGTATGGTAAGTTTCTTCTCCCCAGATCACCTCTCTATATCACTAATCTCCTATTCATATAGTTGTTGGAGACTCAAGTGTGGATCTGCAATGGATCTACAAGCATAATATGTTCTATATCTCCGTAAATCTAGGAACTTTTGCTTGCATTGTATTATTTGGTCATTTGAATTGAGACCATGTAGGGTGTTGAAAAATAAAATTAATGACTGCTAAATGAAGTAATAGAAGATTATTCTAGATTACTTTCTATTCGTGAGTGCATTGATGTGGAGCAATGTTTTCTTATGTGCCACACTAGCCTGCCATCTTCATATTTTGTTATGGCTGTAATATAGACTCTCACTTTAGTATTGCCGTTTGGTTGTATCTTTTTCCTTTCAATAGCAACACAAACCAGTCATTGATCCCCCGCATAGGGAGGCTCGTACACTGTGAACACAAAACAAGAGAGCAAAACTTTCTAATTCGATTTGTAAACTGATTCAGCTACCTAATTCTATGTGTGATATTACATCCTGTGAGATTGGTAATTCCTATCTTTTTCCTTGAGTTTTGGGTTCTGTGGCTGTGTAGATACGATGATTACATGTCATAGAGTACAGTAGCGGTTATATGTGTGTTGTGTGCTCTAATCTATTAGAACTGTAGTTTTTATATTTCTCTTACTTTGCGTCTGACTATTCGGTGCATGCATATACTTTTGCTTTTGTGTCGAGACCAGAAATATTCACATTTTAGTTACATATATTGAATATTCAATTACACATTTTTCCTTCCCCCAGCTGGTATTACAGAAAATATTAAAAATCATGATTTTCTTCATCACTGGCTGCTCAATCTTTTCTCTTTCAATAAGAAAGACTCAGTATTTTAAGAGAACTTATGAAATCTATATCTGCTTGCTCTGTTTTCAGGAATTCCCAAATTCGTCTTAATCTCTGTGCATGATTACAATCTTCCTTCGTTTCTACTCTCATCTGGATATTTTACTGGAAAAAGGAAAGCAGAATCTGAAGTCCTTTCCAACTATCCTAATTCAGGTAATGATGAGATTTCTTTTTATTTTTGTGTATTAAATGCTTTATTTTACTTGTTTCTCTTGTTTGGTATTCTCACAAGAATTAGCACTGACATGATTGGGTAGGCAAATATATCTTTCCTTTGATCTATGTTTCTAAAGTCTCTTGGGATTTACTATTGGGTAGGCAAATATAACTTTCCTTCGATCCGTGTTTGGAATGTCTTGGGATTTACTCTCTAGTATAGATTTAACATCAGAACATTTTATTTTAGACTAAGAGAAGTTTTTGCTGGTTCCAAATTGCTTTTTCATTTAAAATCCAAATAACATGAAATCAAACTGACTTTTCTAAAATTTATTTGTTTTTTCAGTTCCAAAACTATTGAATATGATAACGAGAGACCATGAGCAAATAGGTAGTGTGCACTCAACTTGAATGAACTTGACCTTTCCTGCTCGTTTACTTAACCAAGTAATTTAGGAGGGCAAAAGCAAAAGCATGCACTGGAGGACATACTAAGCATACGTCAAGAAAGTTGTACTGCATTAACATCTACAAATGTAATTTGACTTCTATGTTTTTTTATACATCCATTTTGAGCTTCTTAACATGTACCGTGGTAGCATGTTAGCAAAACCCATTTTAATTTTTATTTATTATTTGTGCTCATTCTTTGTGAGTTTTCATTTTAAAATGAATTGGCAGGGGTGGTGTTGAGACCAGGTTTTATATATGGGAAAAGGCGAGTGAATGGATTTGAGATTCCTCTCGATTTGGCGGGGGAACCGCTGGAAAAATTCCTTAAAGCTACCGAAAACTTCACCAGACCTCTGAGCTCTCTTCCGGGATCAGATCTGCTGTTGGCTCCCCCCGTTAGTGTTGATGATGTGGCACTAGCTGTTGTGAATGCAGTTCGAGATGACAACTTCTTTGGTGTTTTCACCATAGAGCAAATCAAAGAGGCGGCAGCAAAAGTGAAAGCCTGATCTAGATTGTTATGCATAAATACTTTAATGTATTGTGTATTATCGCTGTAGATTAATTAATCACACAAGTTGTATACAAAATTATTAATTTGTCCCCAACCCCCCAGCTTCACAAGATAATTAGGGCCTCTAGCCCTTTTATGATATTGTCTCACCGTGTTCAATTGCATGAAGATGTGTTTTGTTATGTCAAACAAGGAAAACCATTCAAGTTATGAATCAAGACTTGTTTTTGCATTTTTACCCCAAACTATAACATCTTATGTTCATGTTAGTCATCTCACCGTACAACTGAAGAATTTCCAATTTTCTGGCGTGGAAGGAGAAAGCAGCGGAGCAGAGCTAGCATTTCCCTCATAAATTCAGAGAAAATCAACAGAATAATTCCATAGGGTTGGAGAAAATCAACAGTCAGCCTCCATGCTATTGAAAACGTAATTGTATGAAGTGTTTTTTGTTGCATTGAGAATAACAGATTTCCAAAATTGTTTCCAAATTTTTTAAAGACTAAATTTTTAACCCAGTGTAAATGAGAATGAACACAAAAACAGATATGTTCTCCCATTTCCATTTTGGTAGGATTTTGATTTTTGACCAATAGTCAATTACCAAAATTTGCATCCTTATATAACACTCCATGACGCTAAACTAAAGCCTCCTCATCTTTCTCTACCTTCATGCAAACATGCAGTCGAAAACTTAGCCTCGGTGCTTCTTCACAATAGAATGCTCCGCAAGATACCTGCATCATAATGCAAAATGTTGAATGCTCATCTATCAAACTTACATACATAGTTCAACTCATGGAGGACAAAGAGGAGATTCAACAATAAGATCCGATTCTTCTTTTGTTATGAAGTTATGAGAAAAGTAAACCAATACTAAGTTTCAATCACAAATATGACTATCGGGGTTTAACTAAGTGAATAAAATAACATTTTTCATTATACATGAAGAAATAATATTTTTTTCGAAAATGAAACCTTATGAAAAATGCCACGTGCAACGCACGTGATATCCATCTAGTATATGTAAATAAGTAACAACTAATTTGGACAAGTAAATAGAAATAGAATGTTACTATATTTTGTTCAAATAAAAATTCAATCTACAAACAATAAAACAAACATGATTTTTTATTTTTATTTTTATTTATTATTATTATTATTATTATTATTATTATTTTTTGTGGTTTTAACTCTTTTGGAATTCCATTTAATTTTGCAGGACTAAAAAAAAATTATGCAAAATATTACATTTTGAGGGATTTTCAGATTTCAGAGCGCTAAAATGAACACATAACAAACTTAGAATTCCCCAGCATGAGCTGTAAACAATGAAACAAGAACGAGATATGGTATAAAAAATGCATCTGAATTCCAGACTTCATGGCCCTCATTGCAAAAGGGAATGATAGGGAGCACCGAAAGAGAAATTTTAATCACAGAAATGCAACTGCGTAAGTACTACTTACTTGCCGGTGTAGAAGCCTGCAGTATACCAAGCATTAAAAACAGCATTAAGGTCCGTTTCACCAGCGGCACTTGCTTCCAACTGTCCTTCACGCACCTCCTCCTGCTTACCTGCAAGAAATTTGAGAGAGAGAAAGTACTATTATAACAGACACACTTGGATACGCATGCACCTGACTCCATAAACATTACTACAAGGCCCGAGCAGAATTAAGATTACACCGACATCAGCTTCTCTCCTTTTTTCTTAATCCCCATTAATCATTATTCTTCGATTTTGACTCTCACTTAGCTGTGTCTTTCCCATCCAAGAGGTCTAAACACACCATAACAATTACGGTCTAGTAGTACCTGGATTTTTTATGTTCAAGGAGGAAATTGCTTTTTCTGCTGCTGTTAATGCTGCTTTGGTAACATTACTGTCCTCTATAAATGTTGATAGTCCATTACATGCTAATCCGGAAGATCCGCTAGTACAAGTCCCACCTAGATAACATGGAGCAACCAAGCACTGATTAACATATGGATCGTAAGTAGGGGCAGTAATCGAGTGATTGGGTTGGTTCATTGCAATGGGACAGCAAGGAGGGGCAACAGCCGGGTGATTAACTTGGTTCGTTACAACTGGATAGCAAGGAGGGCCGATACTGGGGTGATTAGGTTGGTTTGTTGGAACTGGAAAGTGATGAGGGTCACTGATTTGGCCTGGCATAACTGGATATTGCTGACAACCCCAGGTCCCCCACTGTGAACTAGGACCAGGTTCTTGGACATTCCAGTAATTAAAACGCTCAAGTTGCTGCATAACCTTTTGCCTCTGCTCTTCGATCTCATTATACCGGTTCAGCAATTGGTTATAATCTTCTGCATCCTGAGTGTTTGGATAGCCTTGATGTGCATTTTGTTCATCCTGAACATACGAGGCGTTCCTTTGATTTTCTATGGTTGGTAGTCCATTACTGGTTTCTTCTATATCTAGTTTCGAATGTGATGCAACATCCTTGTTAGTATCTTCTTCTGCTTGTCTACATGCAAAAATAAGTGCAACTAAGTCCACAATACAAGGCATGCTGAGGAAATACATTTTCTTCTCATTAAAAGTGGATTAACACTACCAGTGATTGTCTTAAACATGATTTCATGAATAAAATAAAGTTGAAAAGCCTTAAAATCCAGACAGAGACAGCAAAGCAAAATTAGGTCTCAGGCAGAACATACATCAGTTAATGGATAACAGGCAGTAAATGGAGTATGATTTTTTGGTTATCATCACTGTTTCATGAATTACAAATGAAAAAGAAAAACAAATTTGTTATCACATTCCGAAGTTATGTATATGCAAACTTGAACACATAAATCCTATATAACACGGCAGAAGTAAATCACATGATTATTCAATAATTAACAAAATCATTCAATTTAAGCATCAAAAAGATATTCAACTATGAGCTACTGCATGTGTTGCCCGCAATGTCTATTCTTATGGTAAAGAAGAGCTAAGGCTTCTGATACAGCTCAAGAACACAGTCCATATTGCCAATTCAGTATCAAATTTGTCGGCTTCAAACCTGACAAAGACAGCATAGATCAAACAAGAAATCCAGTTCAATTGTATGCTGACCTCTTAGCGTCAGTATTCTCGTCAATAGAGGTCGATAAGTCTTCTCCAGTGCCATTGGCATCCTGTTCTCCTGCCTTAGAGCTATCGAGCTGGGCTATTCCATGCATTTTCTGTAGGAAAAAAAAACAAAAATAAATTTTCCAAATGGACCAGTTAAAAATATCATCAAAGTGGTTGTAGCAATCAAAGTCATGGGGATAACATAACCATAGGTCCCTTACGGAGATGACCCAAATCTATTAAGGTTTCACGCTTATCTGTGAACTTTTGTTCCTATTACATTAGGGGAGCAAAACTACAAGTACTAACATTCTTATTGCGATCAAATTTTGAAGCAAATTTTGAAAAGGTACAAGGACTCTTGTGATATCCCTATTAAAAGCGGATGACAGAAATGATTTTGTTCTCTTCCTTAACTGAAGAAATTTCAATTCCACCTCAGGCACTTCATACTTGATACAAGTTACAACCCATACATATCGTAATATTATCTAGTGTCACTCTTTCATTCTGGTTTTTATAACCAAAGTAAATGCAGTAAATTTTGAAGGGTATGCTAACAACTTTTATGATATCCCAAGCAAAAGTAGATTAAAAAGACAATGTTTATTTTCAGTTCTCAACTATAGGAATTCTCATTTCACTGCATGTACTTGATACAAGTTACAACCATGCATATTGCACTATCATCTATGTCATGAACCGCATATTGAAACCTCACATTCGTGAAATCAACGTTCACTGAGGATTCCAGAAGATTCCACATAATTCTAGATTTTATTACATATATTAGATGTGCATTCTGAATCTTAACAAACAGGCATAAAATTCTAGAACTAAACTCATCACTTTTGTAGATTGAGGGTTTGTTAGATTGTAGCTTTTACAAAAAAATAAAAAAAAAATAGGGAGTGAAGTTTTTCAAACTAAGAAAAAGGATATGGATGTAGTTTAAAATTTCTAGCTTTTCAAATCGAAAAGAAAAAAAGAGGTATCCCGACTTTTAAGGGAAAAAAACTTAAGCTTGAAAGTTACCACCACACGAGCCTAAGTCTCGTGGCATTTAGTGATAGCTCGTGTTAGTTTTCGTTGCAAATGGACCGTTGAGCCAATAGAATATGCAATAAATATGCATCATAAATCTATACTTGTCATGAAATTATCAATCTATAATTCTTTGGCACTCTCATCAGTCCCTATTTCAAACCAATAAATTTTAATCCCTATAACTCAAGCTTAAAATACAAGAAATATGGAGAACACCCACAACATGCTCTTAAATTAAAAGTAAAATTGTGAATTGCATTTACGTTAACCTTTCTCATTTAATTTTTACATCTGATTGTTAGGAAGCCGTTTCTCTTAACAAAATAGAAATTGACCATTTCAAATTTTCTAAACAAACTTTTCTTTATGATTGATTAATATACAAATATAAAAATATTTTAAAATTATATTTCTAATATCTTGGTGTGTTTTTTCTTTTGATGGAAAAATATTATTTTTTAAGTAGTCACTATTGCATTGCTAAAAAGTTTTCTAAAAACAGAAAGACTAGTTTGGACAATTTCTCTCAACTTTCCAATTTACTTTCTCAATGAGAAAGTGACAGTGTGGTTAGCGCATTCACACCAGTCTTTCCCATTTAATTTCTACGTCTTGGTATTTCTAAAAAAGTTATTAAAAATTACTAGGATATTTATATATATTATAATAAAATATAAAAATTATTTTTCTTAACCGTAACCAATATCTTAAAGATTTGCTGAATTTCTTTTTAATAGAGAAATTGTGAATATTAAATATCTCTAATGAAAAACCTACGGTAGCATTTCTATAAATTTTTGTATAAACTCAGAAAAATAGAAATACTGTTGTGGGTGCATTTCTCTCATTTGATTTCTCAAATGACGACAAAGCTTATTTTAAAAAGAGTGGTGGGTATGTTCTCAGAAATCAAATGAGAAAGCTCTTATTTTTAATCCCAAAAATTAAGGATAGAGAACCATTTAGGGCAGTGCTGGGAGTGTCCCAGCACATGAGCAATCAGAGATGGATAATAAGCAAGAAATCAACATGGAAACTCTGACCAACCCTAGGACGCTCAGATTATGTTAAAAATAAAACACTCGTACTTCACAATGAATGACACCGTCAGAGAGAGAGAGAGAGAGAGAGAGAGAGAGAGAGAGAAACCTTGTAGGTGGAGATGGCGTCATCGAAGGCGTTGATGAGAGCTGAATCATCCCATAGATCACCGCTCTTCCCCATTGCTCCTTGTGCGAGTGCGCAAGGACTACAGGACACATATATATATACTAAATTAAATTCTTTGAAATTTTAAATAATTACTTTAATAAAAATTTATATAATTGTAAATTATTAGAAGCTCGAACTAGGGTTGGGCCGGAGACTTCTAACATTTTCTTCTAGTCCAGTTCGTTCTTGGTAATTGCACGAGTCGAAGCATCAAGAAATCAAAATTTTAAATATAACACAGGGTGTGGCTAGCTTTTGTCGTAAATTCTATATGATATTATTTTTTGAGCAAATCACTTTTCAAATCCAAAAAATGATACATTCCGTTACTACAATTCAAATGACCACAAGCATTAATTGATATACAACTTACGACATATGTTGCACGATTCTTTAGCCCTAGCTAATTACTATCATTCACATCAGTACCATTCAAATGCTAAATCATTAATCCGTTTTTATAAACTAACTCTTTGTTTTTCTATGAAGGTTACAAGTTGGTGAAAGATGATTTTCAATGCAAGTGTATACATATACACACTTACAATTCTCATGAAAAATATTAT
>MKEJ01078622.1:0-12062 GCA_001753735.1 Embelia ribes
ATAAGATATACATGTATATATATTATCAATTTTTTATACATAAACATAACCACCAAAAGTAAATAACTATTAATACAGATACGAACTTTAAATCATCTAATTTGAAATCTATATTCTAATGGAGAAAAAATATTACTTCTTTAACAATAGTTTTCGTTTTTAGGAAATTGAATAATATAAATAGGAACACCAAAATAATTATCCATCATTTCCATAATCCATCCTGTAAGAAAAAAACCAAAAAAATGAAAACCAACAACAAAAAAAAAAACCCAGCTCTTCTAATTAATTGAATAATTAATAATGGTATATGGGGTTTGTTTACCTTTATAGAGATAAATTATTTAGTCGATTGGTGGTACGACACCAATATTTCTTGTAGAAATAAATTGATCCACATCAAGTAAATCACCAACTTATAAAATTTTTGTCAATATTGCACTTCACCCTCTTTATCATCGGTAAATTTGAAACTGCAAGCAAATACAAAATGACAAAAGTCATCAATGAATGAACATAAATAGAAATTTGAAATTGCCACATGGAGGAGAATGGGTAAAACTTATACGTAGAATAGTAATAAATTAGGAGATTAAAATAGGGTTGAAAATTGAAGAGTTGGACTTTTCTCATTTATTATTCGGTATGAATATTAAATACGATAATATCTTTTTTTATCCTTTATTTAATTAAAGATGACATAAAATATAGGTGTAATTTTGTATGTGCAAAAGGGGTATTTTTGGAAGTGAAAATAAAGGAAACATAGGTAGGGGAATTTACTTTTTAAGTAGGGAAAATATATATATAATAAAAATAATTTTTAGCTACTTTAATACACCTAAACTATACCATATCATATGCAGTTGACCTTACACTAGCCTGTTTCGGTCAATACTCGTAGTATCACACCGTCCTAATGTACTTTTATTATTATAATAATAATAATATATTTTCATCCTGAGCCAATAAAGCTTCAGTATTTCAATCGACCATCATGCTATGGCCTATATAATATACAGTAGTTTGTTAGAACTTAGAAGTTGAGATAAAATTACGTGAATTGAAGGGTTTATATGGGGTTCGAGAAACACGAAATTCGAACAGAATCGACATAATTCGTTTTCTATTTTTTACTCAAAATTTGGGTTCGGTTTTAATTTTAAATTTTTTTTAATTTTTTGAAATTTCAGATTCTGATTTATTTTTTGAAAATTCGAAAAAATTCGAAACCCTAAATATTAAATAAAAATTAAAAAAATACATATATGACAATGACGTATATAATATCATTATTGTTATTAGTATATTGATTGAATCTATATATATACATAAAATAATTTCATTAATATTTTATTAAAAAAAAATCTCTAAATCAATTTGAACTATTTTTGATTAATTGGGATTTTAGTTTCTAAATTGTAATTGTTATTTCTATTGTGGTTTGTGAACATTTGAATTAGTTTTGTGAATATTTTAATTGGTTTTATGAATGGGTTCTGAAATTTTGGGTTTTATGAAAATTTTAGGTTCAATTCGGCCTTAACGGGTTCGGTTAAGGTTTTGAGATTTTCGGGTTCGATAAAAAAAAAATTGGTTCATTTTTTCGGATTTTGGAATTTCGGTTCAGGTGAATTGAACTGGTGCAAACCACTATGCGAATTAGATGCAAGAAAATATTTATTGTTTAATTGAAAATCACGATATTACCTTTTTCCTTGTGAACTTTCGTGAGAAATTATGGCATGCATCTCTCTATCATATACATTCCGTCAATGAAAATTGGTTATAATTGTCTTTTTAGCTTGTCTATAAATAATAGTCCAAGTCAAAATTCAATTTTACAAATTAGCATGCTTTTCCAAATTTGCCGCTTTTGATTACGTGAGGACAAAATATTATGAAATCTACTTTTAACAATTAACTTCATACGACTTAAAACATAAACAAAAAAAATATTAAGACACAATATTTTTTTTTTCATTTTTTACCCTCCATAATTAATTAAATTTGCCACTGCTAGCTTTAAAAAAAAAAAAAAACATGCCCTACAATTATATCTAGAGCCCATAACATTGATATAGCTCCAGTTCAATATACTACTTGACAAATAAATACACAACATCTTAAACGGGACCATTTTTTTTTTAACTAAAAATAATGAATATATGATCAAATTTATTTCTTCATTTAAGATCACAATTGCTTATATTCATAAGTAGACCAAATATACACTAAACACCAAAATAGAGGTAATTACACTTAACTCCGCAAGAGCATTAAACAAAATAGAGAACCAAGTTCTATGTGTAATTACACTTAATTCCATCGGACTAACAGGACATTAAACAAAAATAGAGAACCAAGTTTTATATACATTAAACTTTTGAACATTTCTCTTTGTAAGATAGACCAAAAACAAAAGAAACCAAAAGAGCTTATGCTTCATATTGAATTCTCAACTGCATTTTGGGATTGGTTTTGAGGATTTTTCGAGTGCTCAATGGCATCTTTCACCAACGTAGCATCACATCAAATTGAAGAGGCAAATTGTTAATATTTTCTATTGAACTTTTTGCCATATATGGGACTTTATAATTAATGCCCCCTTTTACCTTTATAACCTTAATCATGTACATTTGTAATGATAAAAAGATACGATTTAGGCATTGAGATGGATACTCCCAAAAATACTTTTCTACCACTTCAATAAGCTCATTAATTATTTTAGGCATTTGTTGATGTTGCAATGATTGAATTGCCAGAAAAAAATCGAGATCTAAAACATTTATATCCTAGCTATTCGAGGGTTGAAAAAAGATCCTAATATCAAATTCATCTTGACTTCCGTTTTCAAGAAACAAATTATCATTAGAATGGATGTGAGGTTTTGCATTGTCTTGTTGGATGTAGATTGTACCCGGAGCATTTCTTGTTCATTAAGATCGAATAGCCGGTAGAACATTCTGAATTATATAAGACCGGATAACATCATTGGTTATAGATAAAATCGGTTTAATTTCCATCATTATGGTGGGTCGATTCTTACTTTTATGCTTTGTGGGTTCCTTAAAAACAAAGGGGAAAATATCAAAATTTCCAGAAAATCCTTCCTTGCCAAATTGGTCAAATCTTGGGCGAGCAGCTGTAGCTAAGAATATAACCTTGATGATAAAATTTTTGTTCCTGCAAGTACGCAAAGGCTCATTTTCATTAGGCAACATGTAATATCTCTCTGAACTTCTAGACATAAAAAACCATTTTTGATCAATATGCACCACATTATACATATCTCGAAACCATGGATTGGTGTAAAAAGTAGGGGGATCAATCATTGACAAACAAAATTCTAACCTTTTTCTCTTGTTCTCATCGTTCAAACTTGGTTTAATTGCATTTGTATGTGCCTTGATGAGACCCTCCTTTATTAGATTATACACGGTTGATTTTTTCATATTCATTGCCGCAGCAAGCGATCTTATGTTACTTCGAGAACTCCATGGAATCTCGAATAAGCGACTCAAGTTAGCTCGTATATGCTTTCGCCCAACACGACCTCGCATCCTCGATGAAACATCAATTGGCGTGACATCACTAGCATGTTGTTGTGCTCATTGCCAAATGTGTCTAACGGTTCTTGTATAAACTGAAAAGCAATTGGAAGTATAACAAAAAATACCTTCTTTGAAATTCCTCAATTACTCTGTTTTAGGAGAAACTCATAGATAGATTTTCTCTTTTATTCTAACAATTATTTTTTGCGTATGGAATTAGAGGTAAAGATTTGGTCCGATTCCACAAAAATAGAGAATTTGGTTTTTGATAAAGGTAAGGATTTAGATAAGGTAGTTAAAAGTTTGAGAATATAGAAAATTTTTGGATAAGGAAAATGGAGTAGCCATTTTTTGAAAGAGAAAACTAAAAATATGTAAATGGTGAGAATATCCTTTCATCTATGGAAAGAAATCAGTTTAAGATAAGATCAATTTCAAATTGAAAATAAAATCTTCACCTTAAGTTGGCACCTATATTTTGGCAATTTCTATAATGATGCCTTTAACAGAAAAAAGGTAAAACATGAAAAATGATGGGATATTTTAAAAGGTAGGTATAATAAATCATAAAAGTATGTAGGGGTATAATTGTCAATTTGAGTATCAAGTCATTGCTATAAAATTTATTTTTAGACTTACATAAAACTTTGTGCTTGTCCAAAGAGGACCATAAGTCATGGAAGGAGGGAGTATGCTTTATTAATTTTTTTTAATTTTTTTTTTAAATCTCAACATTTCAAAGTCAATTGCCAAATCCATTGGCAATAAAAATTTTTCCTTTTGGCTAAATAGAGTCTCAACCTTTATTACTTATAGTCCCTGATGTGACAGGTCACATCGGATCAAATATCTCTCTCTCCCTCTCTTCTCTTCCCTAAATCTTTGAATCCAGCCCCCAAACAAAAATAAAAGCATCCCCTACAAAAACATATTACTTTTATATTCTGTAATTTTTAATTTTTTTTCCTTTTGACAATCCGTAGAAAAATTTTAAAAAATATTAAAAAAATAAAATGTTGAAATTAATTATAATTAATCGCAGCTTTTCTATTTTATTTAAAAAAAAATTATTTTAATTTGCATATATTCATGGGTTGGTTCTTTGTATGGTTGGAGAAGAAGAAATCTGCAAAATCGTCATCGGTTGACGACGGAGGCGGAGGCAGGACACCGAACTGCTTGAAGAGCGAGTTCATAGACTGTTGTATGTAATTGAATTGTTGATCTGTTTGTTACATCTGTGCAACAAAGTTCCATCGCATCCTTGCAGTCTACTCATCACGTCAGGCATTATCTACCGCCATGCATGCATTCTATTCCCACATCTTCCGGATTATCTTCTCTTCCTCCTACAACCGCAACTTCACATCTATAGGGACGGCATGAGACTGATTGTAACTTCTTGAAAATTTTCGTAAAATTCTTCGTTTAGTAAATAATACTATTATACAAGTTATAGTGTTATTATTTATTTCATATTATAGTATTCGTTGTCATAGTGTAGGATTCGTTATTGTGATGTAGATACGTAGTAGAAGACGGTAGCATTTGTTGATGATGAGTTGTTGTAGTTATTGGGACTTAGTAAAAAATTATCATTACATTGATATCCGACTCTTGTTTAACAGTTATGAGTCGCCAGATAAGTCGTCGGACAAGTCGTTCCACGTATTGTGTTTTGAGCCAAAAGTTCAAAATTTTTCTAAGTCTTTACCCTATATTTGACGGTGCATTGGCCATCATCAGACAACCTCCGAGCAGGAGACTCAGAGTCGCTAGACAAACCGACAGACAAGACAACATTTTGGGCCCACTACTTTATCACTGTTGTTGAGAGCAACATATCATTTTATTCCACTTTTTGACCAATAAAAATAGAGTGAGAGAGAGTGGTGGTAATTTCTAAGCTTTAAACATTTTCCTTCCCATCCATGTATATTTGTTGATCATCCGTGGATAAAAATTTAATATTCGGAACCTACGTCTCAAGGGCTATGTTTTGACATAAATTTTTTCTTCTCTTCTTCTTGTTTGTCTTTCCTCGGTTAAGGAAATTACTACAACTTCTTCCTTATGTTTTATAGATCTATTTTGTGCATAGGTTCGGTCCAATCTAAAGCTTGTAGTTAGATCTAATCGGAGGGCTCAAGAGGGAGAGATTTGGTGCTTTTCTCAAGGTAGCTTTGGGACATCATTTTTGTATTTTTGAGGTACGAGTAGATTACAAATAATAATATAAATTTGAGTTTGTGGTTGTACATCGACATGTGTGACATGTCATTAATTTTCTTATTCGAGCTTTAAGTATAAAATGATGTATTCTCTATTTATTACTTTGATTTGTAGTAAAACATGTACTTATTGTACCATTTTTATTTTTGAGGCATAATTTTTAATCATGGCATATGAATTCATTTAAGTGGTCATGTAACTCGTGATTTAAGAGTATGTAATTCGGAGCGTAAAACATGTTAGTCGGGATTAAAATGAAATAATTAAGTGGAATTGGACTTGAGTATTGTATTGTTATTTTGGCTTTACCAACTAAAATGCTAGATTTTTATGAGCGACCTGACAGCTCTGAGTCGGGCCTATGATTTGTGGTGTCTCCAAGGGAGGGCTGTCGTGGGGCAAGCTTGCAGGTAGCTAATGTGCATTCGTGGTAGCCTAAAACTTCGAAAGATACTTGGTCCAAACTTATACATATTTATTCGTGGTTGTAATTTGTAGTTGTGATGCGATGACATAATGCAACTGTAGGATTCATAGTCGAGATTCAAGATTGTGAATCATGGTTACAATATTGCCATGGCGAATGTGGGACATTCGTGGCATTTCACAGACTTGTATTACTTTACATGTTGAGAGCATGTATTTGGTAGACTTGAATTACCCTACATGTTAAGATCATACATTTCGTAGACTTACATTACCTCTCATGCTGAGAGCATATATTATGTAGTACCTTCGAGGCATCGTAGACTGTAGTACCCCTCATGATGAGAGCATGTATTATGCATGTATTATATAGTACCTTTGAGGCATTATAGACTGTAGTACCCTTCATGCTAAGAGTATGTATTATGTAGTACTTTATGATTTGTAGACTGTATTACCCCCTTCATGCTGAGAGCATGTATTATTTTAGGATTCGTAGATAAAAGTTGATATTTGTACATTCGCATGCATATACATACTGAGTATATCATAGACTCTTTTTAATCATATTTATTGGTAATCTAACCCGTATTCTTTATTTGAATATTTTTCTTGATCTATTTTGCAGGCGAGGAGGTAGGCTGGGGGCATAATTGAGTAGCATGCACATGTATATGATGATGTTGTATTTACTTTTATAGTATGGTGGTTGTAGCCTCATCTTGTTATGTATTTTGTATAGTGCATAGAAGTTGTATAAGTCTTTTATTCTTTTTGGGGAACAAATATGTAGCTTGATGTATAAATTTATACAACTCGGAATGTTGCTTTGTATTATTTTGAAGCATGTATATTAATGTAGTTATTTCGTTATCAGATATCATTTCTTTTTTTTTTCTTTAGTTATTTTCTTTTATTTTAAGTTCAAATCCCTAGGTTCCTCGGAATTCGGGATGTAACACTGACCGTTCCATTAATGTTGAGGTAGCAGCCAAACCATAGATTGAGAAGGCCTTAGATCCTAGTCCAAAGAACCTCCCATAAATGGGACCGCCGACCATATCATGAAAGACATCATATTGATCGGCAACATGAGTTTTTTGGAAGCTGAGTAGTGGCTGGGATCTTTCGGCCTCCAGCTCTATGAACTTTTCTTATTTTAAAGAAAAATAAATAATAAACAACAATAAAAGTTATAACTTGAATTTAATGTCAATTAAATTGAACACATAGGCTGGCTTGATTTACTTTATTATTGGTTAAAGTCATACTATCATAGCCTTTAGTGTGTGTATGGTTGAACACATCCATTGGATCGCTTGGTTTACCCACCTTTTTCTATTAATAAAACTAAGTCAAATTGAACTTAAGTTTGAAAAATAAATTGAAACATAATAAAATTAAAAACGAAAACGAAAACTTATGAGTTGCTTTTGGTACGTGGAAGTAGAAATAGAGCCTCCATACCAAGTGAACCATTTGCCTTTATTTCAGTTGGCCAATTTTTGGGCCACCTCCGCTCTCGTCGTAGGATCGTCCTAATAATTGAGCAATTGTTGCCAACCTGACTCCGATAAGTTATCAGGTTTAATGGGATTGGCCTTCAGTTTGCCATTAACTACCGATAGCATTCAACAACTTTTGAGGATCATGCGCCTTTGATCTGCTTGTCCTTGCGGTCGTTCCAAACGAACGCTTTCCACATTTATTAAATTTTTGTTACTATTAAATAATTTACATTTAAATTTTAAGTAAGTTACATATAAATAAAAAAAATAATTACCTTAAACTCCTCCCTATAGAAATCAATTGTTTTATTCTTCAACTTACTCTACTTGAAACATCTTTCTTGAAAATACTCTCAGTAGATCTTCTTCATAACATTAGCAACAGCCTTAAAAGGCTCTAAAGCCCTTAAAATAAATTATTAAAATTAAAAATATATAATAAATGAAATGTTAAGTTAAACTAATAATTTAACTTATTTAGTTAGCATACTTCCCAACAAGCTCCAAGAGAATACGCGTGTCCCAGGAAAGACCGGTAATAGCATGGAAGCCCGAGAGTCCAACTCCAAGATCAACAGCTTGTACATTCCGATTAGATCTAGATGATCCGTGAAGACGCTTCAAGTTCTTCAAGAAATAGCGTATTAGCACTCCAATTGTGCAAGCGTTCCAGCCAAATCTAACTCGTTCAATGTCGCACCGGAATTTTCTCTGGCACCATGGGACCTAGAGGATCGACAGCTAAAGGAAAACTGACCGCAAGGCATCTACATTAAGAAC
Organism: Embelia ribes; assembly: GCA_001753735.1. Classification (NCBI taxonomy): domain Eukaryota; kingdom Viridiplantae; phylum Streptophyta; class Magnoliopsida; order Ericales; family Primulaceae; genus Embelia; species Embelia ribes. Next base: position 8,501 of record MKEJ01078622.1, read on the forward strand.
ATATCTTTTACATACAATTAAGTAAATAAATTTTAAAAAAATGTTTTTATACAAATCTATCAAGGCAATTTTCATACATATTATTAAATTCAGTTTTTATTAACGTTTATTTTACTCCATATATAATAAAAAATTAGAAATGTTTAGATCAAAAATTTTATAAAACACTTGTAACACTTACTAATTACCCAACCGTGATCAACAGGTATCAAAAATATTATCTTATAAATATAAACTCTAAACAATAATTCAATTTTTAGATATTATCTCAAAAATATAAACTTTGGACAAAAATTCAGTTTTTTTACAGTATATTAGTCAAATTATTTAGATTCAGTTTTGTAACAATTTTTATACAGATTATTTAAATTCAGTTACTTTAATAGATTTGAAACATAATTTTTAAATTCAATTTTTTTGAAGTATTTTACACAGATTATTTAAAGTTAGCTTTTTAATAGATTATACAGATATTTTTTACAATCAATTTTTTTACATGATTTAAAAGAGAAAAAAAATTAATTCAAAAATTTTAAATATTTTTTTGCACAGATCATTTAAATTCAATTTATATTCAGTAATTTTGAATGATTTTACATAGATTTTTTAAATTCAATTTTTAACTGATTTCACACAGATATTTTAAATTCCATTTTTTTATTAGATATTACACAGATTATTAAAATTCATTTTCTTAAAGGATTTTATAGGGATTTTTTTAATTCAAAATTTCATCAAATTTTAAAACATATTTTTTTATCTCAAATTTTTTAAATGACTATATAAATTCATTTTATAAAACATATTTTACACAGATTTTAAATTTTATTTTTAACAGATTTTACAATGATTTTTTAAATTCATTTTTGTTTTAAAAATTTTGTACATACATTATTTTGCCAGCCTTGGCCTTGGCTGGACTTGGCCTCGCAGTCTACACAATATTTTCTAGACAATTTTATAACAATAATTTCAGTAGTAAACTAACAGCAATCGATAGTAAACAAAGAAGTTTTTTCAACACAGATTTTGCCAAGTATATTTTCCTACACAGATTCTAGCGAGTATATTTTCCTACACAGATTGTAGCAAGTATTTTAGAAAGTAAGCCAATAGTAAATGGATAGTATTTTAAAAAAATTAAAAATAATTTTTTATACAGAGTGTTTAAAATAGTGTTTTCTTCTTTTTCTACTTGATAAGATTATTTTGGATATTTGTCCAAATTTTAGTCCCAAGCTAGAATAAGACTACGACAAAACCTCTACAAATTCGCCCTTTGATTTGCATTGTCTTACTTCTCGTCAGGAATACACGACACAATGTTGAACAAACTCTCGAAAATATTCTTTTCAATGTGCATAATATTAAGATTGTGACGTATAAAATTTGAACTCCAATAAGACAAATCCCAAAATATGTTTCATTTCCTCCATCCACAACCAGTAATTTTGCATACTCTTACATTATGCTATGCACCGCTGAGTTCAGTAACCTTTGCCAACCTGAGTCGCTCTACCTGTTAGAGGATCTAAACTCCAGTCTTTATAGTTAAGGGGTCTTTGTGAATGGTACAATTTTTAAAGAACTCCCTCTTATTACATCTGAAATTATGTCCCGTGGATAAAAATTCCAGATGATTGTTAAACCAAGATATTTTCATGCCATTAAGAAGATGAAAGGTATACTAGTCTTCCATGCAATATGGATAAGTCAACCTTCTAGTAGTCGGCCATCCAAATAGCATACAATACACTGGGAAGTCACTTGATTGTCTAAATGAGTGCCGCTTATAAACGAAAATTCCACTTCGGTGCTACGTCATATGTCACAATACCAACTGTCCACAAGTGTTGCAATTAGTCAGTTCGCTATCCACTTCCTAGCATATTATACACGTAGTAATGCAATATTGGATCTCTTTGATTGTAAATCCTAAACTCTCAACTAACTTTTTGTCTTATAAATTTGGTTATCATCATGTTCACCTTTGGCAATACCACTTTGATAAATCCAAATTACTCATCGTAGCATCTCTCAAAAGATTATGCTCCGACTTAGTGCTCAACATCCTAGACACAATCGATAAATTATTTGATTTGGAAGATTTTATGTTGGTTCCATTTAGCCGATTCCAAATTATTTAAATTTTAAGACTTAAATAAAGATATCAAATATAATGATGTGTGTCATTATCATCATGAAACATGATGGAGTTGATTCAAGGATTAGTAGTCATTGCAGGGAGATTCCAATATGACGCCAACCGTTGAATATAAAGAGTAAGTGCATTAAACTAGTTTAATTCCAATCGACAGTCCCATCACGTCCATCCAGCAGTCATTCAACTTGATGGATGTGATTTAAACCCCATTTAGTTAGCTACTCGGTTTTCAATTTTAAAATACAATATCTAAAATTTTCTTAAAGTTGTCTATTTTTGTATGAAAAAACTTAGTATGGTGTTAGATTTTATAAAAGTTAGATGATGATATGGCTATGTATTCTTTATTACTTAGAGAATAATAAAATATAATTTTAATAATTAGTAAGATAGGAGAGCTATACATAGAAACAATTATTCAATCAATTCCGCGGCCAGTGAAAGTCAGCAAACTAAGAAGTGGAGCTTTCGTAATTATCGTTGCACAAAAATTAAACCCAATTTATCCAAACTCAAAAAAAAAAAAATTAATAAATCAAACTTTTCAATTTTAAAAATACAAAACTAAGGTTGAGTATCTATCCAAACGCACCATTAAGAGCAGTTTTGAGTTTGTTCACCTTTTTCTCCTCTATAATAGATATGATAGACCGTAATTTCATCTTTAACTTCATTAAAGAAAATTTTTTAGAGAGAAAGTCTCCAAGCTCCCCACTTTTCCTTATACTTCTTGACCAAATATGCCTTGTGATTCAGACTCCTCCCATTGCAGCACCATAGTGAGTAATAACAACTTCTTTGACAATGGTATGTCTAAGAACCTTGTCACTAGAAATGAGGAATTGAAGGACGAGCTGAGTGAGAGGGATGAGATTATTGAAGACTTGGAGGAACAAGTTGAAAAGATTGAGATGGTGGTCCCGGTGATCTTCGGGGGGAGGTAGATGATTTTCACGCTCAGAATGATAGCTCCAGTTCATGATTGTTGAGTTGGAAGGACATATTTCAGAGGTTTTTTAGTCTGAGAATTGATTGCTCTGAAATTGATATCGGCTATAAAATTGCAAATGCGAGTGTTGGATGTGGTGGTCACTAGTAAGTATCAAGTTTTTATCCAACTCAAGGACTTCTACTCACGAGGAGGCTTACCTAAGCATTTCTATGAATAAGGAATTTAAAGAAAAATTAGTCAAAAAAAATAAAAAATAAAAACAAAAACTAAAATTTCCTGGAATAAAGGTGTTGTTGAATCTAAAAATACTATAAAAATGATGAATAAAGATGGCTTGCCACTAGTTTGACAATAATATATAAGTATGATATATCCTCCATCACATATTAATTTCTACTTAATTATTATTAATTTGAATTTCTAATTCATAAATTAGATTTTTTGTG
>MKEJ01078641.1:0-17942 GCA_001753735.1 Embelia ribes
TCAAGATTATTAATATTTTTCCTTTCCTTTTACTTAAAAAGGAAAAACACTCGCCCCTCCGGGTCTTCTGTGGGGATCCGGAACGCGACAGATCAAACTCAAATGATTCAAAGCTCTCTTCATACTCCCACCCTCACATACTATCACACCACTCAGTCGCATTGTTTGGAACTAATTCCCAAAGGGGCCAAGATGTTATAATTATTCGTTCATTAGAAGTCCGGTCAAGGTATAATTGCTACTTCGCTTCTGTGTTTGCCTGTATTCTCTTTGTTTATGTTTGTTCATACACAGGTTCACGAACATTTATTAATTACGTTACGCTTGTCTGTATTTTGCTACTTCCACCACGTTGTCCTTGTTGAATCGTAACCATAATGGGGTCTTCCATCATCCACACTGCAGCTTCTGAGTCTCCTTGTAGTCGTCACATATGAATGTCCTTGGTCTCCATACGTAATAGTCACATAACATCCTTCAACACATCCATTATTTGTTTCTTAATCTTATTATTGAGGTTTATTAGTCAGTTCTATTCTATCGGGTCTAAGGCTCTCACTTCTATCCCAACATCTTAATGTTAATGTTCGCCTTACAGTAGGGGTTCAGGGTTGTCTTTATTTATAAACTAACATCCGCCACATATCATCCTTCAGTCTTAAAAACAATATTACACATTTCATTCCTTAGATAGCCCGAGTTTATTAGGTTTTCTTATTATTCTAAACTTCCAAAACTTCCTCTAACTTCCCTATCTCGTCATCGCGGTTAAGTCACTTTCACTCCAGTGTTCTATTATGCCTTTAGTTCTAATTTTCTTCAAATGCCAGCTATTGTTACAGGGATGTATGCAATTTAATCCTTATTATGCATATTTTTTCAGTGTCTCATCCATGCGTGTGTTGCATGCAAAGGTATAATTTGCTTGAAATTTCATTGAAAGGTTATGAACTACATAAATTTTAACCATAACTTCAAAAGGAACCAAGTTTACTAAGAAGATATCCTAACCGCGAGTCATCTTCAAAGGAGGCATTACAAATCCACTAAGAATGCTTATACGACTACTACAGTTGCAACTTCACAGAATCCTTACATTTAAGGGGTCGACGTGGACATAAAACTGAAAAAGGAACACATGCAACAGAATTCATCAACTGTCAGTTAAAATTAGTTGACTGAAAGTGTGTATCAGTCAACTGATTCCGTATGTCATAAGGGGAATCTAAGGTTCTCATATTTTATGCCTGAATCATTTCTTGTAGCACCATTAGAGTCATTTGGCTAACATGCAAGATTGGTTACACGGCACCATCACCAATTCTTAGTAGTTCAAGGACCAAAGTAGGTTTAGAACTGAAAATGAAACACAAGCAATTAGTTTTCTAGGTCTATTCGATGAAATCAGTTGATTAATGGAGCAAACCAGTCGACTGATTTGCTCCGTTCTGGGTAAAACTCAAGTTTTCACGATATACACCAGCGGCATTAACTGAATTACAACCAAAAAAGTCACCAGTAGGCTCCCTTGTCTACGTGCATGGCTATAATCTTGGCTATTTCACCGAAAAGACATCCACTCTTGCCAAACCATACCAAAAACCTGAACATTTATCACTATTAGGCAGGTTTTCACCACATTTGGCTCTTGCATGTGAGGTCTAAATGAAATATTTAAAAGATTCGGAAAGTGGCAGAGAGTAAACTTACTTTTATGATGTTAATTTGCTTGGAAATCACCAAAATAGCCTTCGTTTAGAATTGGTAAGGCTCAAAATTATGTGATTCGCCTTACTTTTCTATCTTCTTCCTCATTATCACTTTTTTTCTCTCACCATGTAAACAAATGTTGGAGTTCAAGTGGTTCTTTCTCCTGGCTTTTGCTTAGTTTTAACAGGTGTAATGCCCCTTGACATGTGGCTAGATGCATGTGCAGTTTGATGAGTTGACAAGAATCAGTCAACTAATTCAAACAATCAGTCGATTGATTGTCCTCTTCTGGTCTTGTCACATTTTTCAGGGCATTACAATATAGGTGCATAATTTTAAGATAATTTATCATAATAGAAATTATTAAAATTATATCTAAAAATCAAAATAAATTTAAAAAATAAATATATTAATAAATTGATTGTTACTAATTTAAGATTTTTCATAAATTTTTAAAATATTATCCTAATCAACATTATTTTTTAAAAATATTGTCATGATAAGATTTTCACATAGCTATAATTAACCTAATTAGATATTATTTTTTTGTAAAAACATTATCAGAATAAATCCTACAAAATCTGATTTTTTATGTTTATAACTAACTTGGGGGGGGGAAGAAATACAAGAGTTATAAAAAAAATTATCGAAATTAATTTTATAAAATAATTAAAATTAATATGATAAAAAAAGAATATAATATACACAAGACGTGCATGGCGCGAGTTGCACGATAAAATTTCAAAATAGACAACAAAATAGTTTGCCGGTCTACTTCCGCTTATTACTGAACCAATAGTTACCAAAATAGGAATCGAGAGCCGAATTCGTAAGGGGAAATAAAAGCAGAAAACGCATGCCAAAAAAATATAAGGAAAATAGGAAGCGCATATATAATTTAAATTTTTTGTTGGATACGATTATATAGCGTATGAGAAACTTATGCAAAATATGTATGATTCTTTAATCCAATATTCTAAAACTTTACTTAAATTTGTAAGTTCTATGATACATATACTTTTATATAGAAATTTCAATACTTGTTATGAATAAACTAATTATAAATTAAAATAATAGAAGTTAAAAATTTTATTTAATCATAAAAGTGCAAAAAAAAAAAAACTCATTCTCATAATATTTTTGTTGATTTTTATTTAATTTTTTATGCAATTATATCCTATAAGTTTTCTATAAATTTTCAAAAAAGTTAATGTCAAGTTTCCTTATAATATTTTGAACGTTTCTCAATCATTTCTCTTAAATTCTATAGGCGTATCTCTAATTATTTTTCAAGCATTTTGGCATCATTTTCTATGTGTTTCTCCTTAAAAATTTTCGATATTTTGTACCCATACTAAAAACGCATTTGTAAAAAAACATGATTTCCACCCTTAAACCGCATTTCCAGTAACTGTGCGCCGAACCTGTATTAATGAAAAGAAAAGGAACCAAATTATCCTCTAGAAGCCAAGGTATATTAGAATCATTTATTTTCAACATGGAAACATTTAAGTTCTTTTATTTGTAGGATTATGATCAAATATTGAACAAATTATCATTATTGTCCAAAATGTTAATTAATTTCTTGTGAAGATGATTCAGATTCCAAACAGCATAGAATTTTCAAACAATGTTTACGAGTGATAGTCTGTTCTAAAGTTTCAATAAAAGAGTTGGGATGTGATCATATCAATATCAATACTAATGAATCCGATCTCATTAGAGCTTCGCAGATAAACGTGATTGAGCGAAAATAGTACAAGAATGGGTAACCTTTTGGACAGGCTTTGTGTTGCCTAATTCTCCACGATGCTTCCGGTACCATGTACCGGAAACGGTATTCTAATGCGTTGATTCTCCCCTTTTTTTTATTTTATACATGAAAAAAAAAATTGTGTGGAACATAAATTGGATAAAACCGGAAACGGTATTCTAATGCGTCGATTCTCCCCTTTTTTTATTTTATACATGAAAAAAAAAAATTGTGTGGAACATAAATTGGATAAAGCAGAGAAAAACGAAAAAAAATTTCTTGGTTTATACGCGGTTAATTATGAAAGAAAGAGCATGTACGTAAAAAGAACAAGATATGCATGAGCTGTGTGAAAGTTAATGTGGCATACAGCAAAAGAAAAGAAAAATTATCCAAATGATAGAAACGAAATTAATTAAAAAATATAATTTACTATTAAAATAAGAAAGTTAGCACAAAGTAAAGTGTAGAATAAAAATTGGAATTTTTATTTGACTTATAATCCTTATAAACATAAATGAAGTGTATTACACTTACTGTTTACAATGAAGAACGTATATATAATAAAATAAAACATCATCACGAGAGAGAGCGTGGGCAACTGGCTACTACAATTTGTTATCTTTATTTGAATATAAAAAAAAAAATGAAAGCTTTCTTCCTAATAATTATACCAAAAATAATAGTATTATTAACAACCGAAACAGCTGTTAGGCTACCTAAATAAATGATTTTATAAATGGCCAAAACAATTATTACTGGTAGTGCATATACTTATTGCTAATTTTGTATTTGCTTAGAGCCAAATATACCGCTATCATTTTATTGCCATCTCGATCTACCTATATTAATTACCAATTTCCCTTTAATAACCTTTAGTCAGTTTAAATAACTATTCATCTCTATTTGTCTTTCTAACTAATCATGTTACTTTATAATTCATCCCCTTTTCCATTTCAACACAGTATATGGTTTAAGATATTTTGTGTGTGCATTGATAATGCTGAAAGTAGTTGAAAAATCTGTTTTACATTTTCAAATTCGAAACATTTAGGTACCAGGATCTGATTAATAGTAACCAAATTGGAAAATAAATAACAATTCGCAGATAAAATTTTTGACTTATGACGAAACACGATCTTTAATTAGGGATCCGTGCTCTTTGATAACAGGCTCGGGCTCACATTGTGGAACAACCAAATCAAAGTCACAACTCACCTTTTCATGAAAAGTTCAATTTTAAGTGGCTAATCATGTAATTCATTTCTCATTAATAATCCAGATTAACATTACAACTTATTAAGTTGAGAAACATAGATATAATGGGCTCTTGCTGTGACCCTATGAATTATTATTATTATTACTTAAATAATTAAGATGCTAATTAACGTATAAATTATATATAAATAACGTATTTAATCGACTTAGAACCGTTTTTGCATGTGAATGTTCAATTTCTAGTTAAATTTTTTTTCCAGATTTTCTTACTAAAAAGAAGAGTTTTGAAGTTGAGAAAATCAAAAAACCATACGTCCGCAGCATAAAAATCAACTCAGAGAAATGAAATAGCCATTGTGTGGTAAACACGAACCCTAACCCAGTGGCTTTTATAAGTAAATCAAAAAGACTTGTGTGATAATTTATTACTATGAAACTTATTATCACAAATTAAGAATTTATTTCACCGAAGAGGTTTATAAACTATTCAAATTATTCGAAGTTGTCGCATAGTAAGAAAGGAGTCCGAAATCTCAAACGAGGGTGCGAAATAAAATTGAGGAAGACAGAACATCATATACATCAATATTTGTCAATGTGTTAGTATTGAACCGGCATAAATGTAAACATTAGAATGATACAAAAATGTGAAAAAGAAAATACTAGTCATTATAACACTCAAGCTTTGTATACTCATAACAATGGATACAAATTTATACAACTAATCCACTTTTTCCTCTTCAATAATTACAAGCAAACCTCATGTGATGGAATGATGAAAAAGAGAAATGATTTACATGTGCCTTGATGCTAATAGAACCTTTTGTTACATCTTTACACTTGTAAAAGCCTTGCTTTTTTACAAGACAATTGATATGATATATAGGACACTAATCCCCAAAGATATAAAAGGAAAAGTATCTTTTGAAAAAGAAGGAAAAATGATTGGAGAAACAAAAGAATTAGAAATGTAGGCAACATTTTGAATTCACAAACTCTATTTAACTTCTTCAAGCTTTCTCCTTTATTACATTTAATCCCAATGATGATGATGATAAAAACCTGCATTAATTGAATGCGTAAATTAAGTACCGAGAAAATTAGCAAAAATATTACAAGAGAGTATAATTAGTAAAAAACATGCTAGCGCGAAAGGATGTAGTCAATTACCTATTGCCTCAAATAGTGAAGATTTCGTGATATCTCTTGGAGAAGATCAACTCCTTTATCTCCTTTCCTCAACGAACAAATGCAATGCTTTAGAAATTCTTTGTCAGCCTCTAGAGCTTGTAACCTCTCGTAGAGACGGTCAAGTTCCTCCACAATATCAAGATTTCTATTTTCGAACTCTATGCTTTTCGAAATAGGATTTTGTAACCTATCCAAACCAAAACCATTTAAATGCCCATTTTCCACCGCATGTCCATTTTCCGCCGCGTGGAACAGTGGAAGCAGTATTTTTCCCTTCATTCCCATGATTCGCCTTCCAACTTCATGTTTCCCATTTTTTTCCTTGGTAAAACCATTCACAATTCCATTTTGTTTTTCCATATGATTCCCATTCTCTTCGTAAATGTGACTTATAGGCTTAACGACCTCAAAATCTTCTTCTGTTTCTTCATCATCATCCGCTAGAGTAAAAAGCTCATCCTCTAAAAGCTTAAGTTGTTGCAGAATAAGCAACCTCTCTTCCTTAAACTTAATTGCTTTGACAGGTGTAATTTGGACCCCGTTTTCTTCATCAGAACTATCTCCTCTCCCACCTTCGGTATTTAAATCAACCGATGATCCATCACTGTCTCCACGATTACTAGAAGAAAAGGATGATGGACTCTCACTTTCATTTTCCATCATTTTCAAGTTGCCCTTTTCCTCATACTCCAATACCTTTTTCCGAAACACGTCTAATTCATTTTCCAATTCTTGTTTTTCCTTTTCCCTTTTCATCATGAGCCCATTCAAGAACTCGAGAGCTTCTTGGTCATATTGAGATTGTTCTTCTGCCATTCTTTGGTAATGCAAAGCTTCCATTTGAATTGCGGCTTTCTCCTCTTGTAGCCTATTTATCATTGCCATCGTTTGGTTTGCAGCTATCGCATTTGCACTCCTCTCTTCTTCTAACTCTGCATATAAATCATTTAAAGCCTTTTTCTCAGTTCTCAAAGCCGATATCAGCTGGTCTATGCTTGTAACCCCACCCACTTCGTACTCACTTACCACACTTCCATCAAATGACTCTTCTGCCACCGATTCTTTTTTCTCGTGCAATAATAAGCTCTTGTACAAGTGATGGAGGCTTTCAATAGAAGAGGGCGTCTCGGGAAATTTTTCTTCGACTAAGTTGTCAAGCTCTAATCCTAATGTACTTTGATGGTTTGTTCCGTCGATTGATACAGTTTTCAACTCTATTACATCTTCTTCAACTTGCTTATTACCTAGAGGGGAAAGTAGAATCACCAAACATCAGTTTTCAGCATTATATATATATATATATATAGTAGTATAGTCAACAGAATGGTCAGTCAAGTTTCCTGTGCTCTCTTTAATTTTCAAGAATAATTTAAAATGATTTTTTTTTTTTTAAATTGAAGCACCCTTGGAAACAAGTAATATCAAACTTCACCTAAAAAATGTTTATTGAGATGCATGGGGACCTTTTGTTTTTCCATTACTACAATAAATTCAAAACTTTGCATACAATATCTAATAACAAACAAGGAATGATAAGCCAATCTTATGAGTAAATTACAAATTCTTCAATGAACTTAATGCAAAAAATTGGAAATGGATGATATAATTACAACTAATAAAACAAACTTTTTAAGTAGATTAAATTTTCATTGTTCTAGAAAGGATTTTCCCCATATATGTAATCCACATATATGGATATTATTTGACTGAGAAAATTGAGTGATTTCATTGTTCTAGAAAGGATTTTCCTCTTATCTAATCTACATACATAGAAAAAGATTGATGGATCTAGCTTAGAATCTCTAATTTTTCAAGGTCAAAATAGCACTCAAAAAGCTGCGCAATCAAATTTTTGCAAACAATTAAGCAGAAAAGTGAAAAAAATAGCTTAAAACATGAAACTAAGAAGCACGAAGTGTCTGTGCGTGTCTATATAAAGGACTCTTACCATGATCGTCTTCCTTTATATGAGTTTCTTGGTGATGAAACTCATCGGTCGATTCAATATCTGGAATCTCCGTCCCTATAGATACATCTTCTTCAGATTCATTCAATGCCATTTGATATGCTTCACCTAAATCACAAATAAAATTATTATAAATCACCTAATTTAATTCGACTCGTTTAGCATAAACTAGGGGGAAAAATAACACCTTTTTCTCTTTTGGGTGAGAATATTAAGTAGAGCTTAAGTACCTGTAAGTGAATCTGAACCCCTTGGCTCAATAACAAAATCGCAATTTTCGGTTTGGAAAAACCGGAAATTATAGTCATTCTCCTGTATTTCCATAGACTCGAAAACCGCAAATTTGTCGCAATTATGATCGTCACCCTCCTCGATTTTGTCCGCAATTCGTTTTTCGGAGCTAGATTGATCTTCAATAACGGTACCCAAATTTAGTTCACCCCCTTCAGTGACCTCCTCTCTCATTCCCAAGTTAATTTCGGAAACAGAGCATTTTGATTTGATTTCTTCAAATTCAACACTTTCATCAATCAGATCGACTTCGATTATCAAATTCCCTTTGTGGGTGTTTGAGAAATTGCCAAAGTTTGTAACCATTTCACCATTTTCTTTCTTCGTCTGGGTTTTCACGCAATTTTCACAAAACTTTCCGGAATCACCTGGTTTTTTATCACTCGGGCAAAAACCCGGCTTAGAAATCTCTCTCACATGAGCTTTACAAAGAAGATCTAGTTGAAAATTCTTCTTCTTTTTAGGATCGAATACGTGATCGATACGAGAACAAAAGATACAGGGTGGTTCTAGTCCAAAAAACTGAGAAAATCTCAGAATAAAATAAGAAAACAGAGCATTGAGAAGAAGCATGGCCATGAGGGCCCATTCGAGGGCTACGTAAACGAGAATTAGGGTCAATTTGTTTGTGTTTTTGTGTACCATTGTTGCGAATTTGTTGGCAGCCATTGATGTTCTGTTTCCTCTGTTGAGAGAGAGAGAGAGAGAGAGAGAGAGAGAGATGGGGAGAGATGAAGGGGGAGATATTTTTATCTTAGGGTGGGAAAAAGGGGGTTTTGAAAAGGTTAGCGACAGCCAAAGGAGACTTCAAATTTCAGAAAAAGATATTGATTTGGTGACGAAATGGGATTTTTTTTTTTTCTTTTTCAAGTGTGAAATTTGATTTTTTTGACTAAATTCTTTAGTCAGGTTTTAAGCATTCAAACTGAAAAAATAATAAATTAACGGATCCATTGTTCCAGTGGAAATTATGCAATTTTTTTTTAGTTTTTAGCTTTTTTATGTGCGTGACTGTGCTTGATGAATGTGCTTTTGTGGTTAGAGGTGAGACCGACCAAATTAAAACTCAAATCGGTTTTCTAGTTGGATTACAATTTTAACAATTATTGGTTTTTTTTTTTTTTTTTTTTGGGTTCAGTTCCATTTCTCTCCCACAGTTCGGTTTGGTCGGTTTCCTTCCGATAATTGGATCTTCCAATTTCTCTTTGGTTAATAACCGAACCGATCAAATGATCCGGTTCCTCCATTTTAAAGAAATGTAATGGTAAAGAACCTTATTAGAGCTAATATTTAGTGTAACTAAATGGAGCCTTCCTCTCCTTTTTATTTCTTTTTCCTCTTTTCATATTATTAATTCTAGAAAGCCAAATTGAGTGACTTTTTATTTGTTTATTTATTATCATATATAGGGTAGACTTTTGAGGGACCAGCCTGAAAAGCGAACTCATGCTTTCAAAACTTGTTGGCACCAAAGTGGAAGAGGTCATTATTTGTGTTCTCCCTGTAATTTCACCGCAGATGACAGCATGAGAAATGGAAGCCGTAAAATGGGTTTTGCTAAATAAAGTTTTAATTTTTATTATTTATAATTTTTGATGTGATATATGTCACGTCAGATTAAATTTCTCTCAACTGTATCTCTAAATGTCCGAATTCGGACCCCAACAAAAATAAAAGCGTCCTCACAAAAACATATTATTAATGCTCTCTAATTTTTATTTTTTTTAACAAATATTACAATAAATATATATTTGTTAATTTTTTTTCAAAAAAATTTAAAAATATATTATTTGTATTTTTTTATAAATATTTACATATGTTGTTTTTTCTCTCTCCTCCATCTCTCTCTCCCTCCCTCCTTCCCTCCCTCCCCTCCTTTTCTCCATCCGCCCCCACAAAAACAAAAGCATACTCACCTACAATCTTTAAATTTTGTTTATTAAATTTTTTATATCATAAAATTACATATTCATCATATTATCTTCACAACAATTGGAACTACCATATTCTCAATATTATCTTCACATATTCCCAATATTATTTTCTTACTATTTTTATGGATATTTATATTAATTTATGAGGTGAAGAAGCAGAACATAATCAAGAACATGTTGATGTTACGCAAAATTTATAACTGATGAGGTGTGATTAAATCTTTTTATTTGTAATTTCATACAATTTAATTCTTTAAAAAAACTCAATGGAAAGGTAGGTTAAAATATTTATTTCATTTTAATTGTTACAGGTTTTTTATAGTTGCGACCATTTACTTCATTGGGCATGAGAGACCGATTTTTCATTAGGATTAGCTTTAATAATCACAAATTCTACAAAAGAAGCAGTAGCTAGAAAAAAACCCAAATTAGTAATAGAGTGCAACAGAAACATAAATTATCAGACAACAAACCTTTCCATCAAGTCCACAAGCACTAAAAAATGCAATTGTCATTTCTGTTTGAGAAGAGAAAAGTTGGAAAATGGAGATGAGTGGAAGGTTAAGGTTATATGTGGCTTTCATAATCATTCTATATCTCTTTACATGGAAGGTCATCCATATCTAGGTAGACTTTCGGAAGAAGAAATAAAACTTATGATGGAGATGTCTGGTAATTTAGTGTTGTCATGAAACATATTGGCTTCAATATAAAAGAATAATCCAAAGAATGTGACAAGTATTAAAACACTTTATAATACTCGTCAGAAATACCATGTTTATGAGCACAAAGGGAGAAGTCAGATGTAACAACTAATGTTTCAGCTCAATAAACATCATTATATATGGTGGTAAAGAACAAATAATGAAACGGACGAGTGGTGTTGACTGATAGAGATTCAGCATTGCGGAAAGTTGTTAATCATGTGTTTCCTAAGTCAGCAGCTTTATTGTGCATATGGCATATTGGAGACAATATAGAGACGAATTGTAAGGAATTCTTTGATAAGGCTACATGAAAAAAGTTCAACCAAATGTGGTATGATATTGTGGATTCCAAAACCCCTGAAAAGTACAACTTGAACCTATTCAAAATCGAGCAAATTTTTGGCAGGTATGTACAAGCAATACCTTATATCAAAACATTTGATTCTATCAAAGAAAAATTTGTTGCAGCCTGGACCAATAGGTTTATGAATTATGGAAATGTGACAACAAATCGAGTCGAAAGTCAGCATGCAAGATTAAAAAGGTATCTAGGAAGCTCAATGGGTAACTTTGAATCTGTATGGGAAAAAATTCATAGTCTTTTGGATGCATAGTTTACAACTATCAAAGCTTCATTACAAAAAAGTAGGACTTATACAAGACATGACTTTAAAATTCTCATATTCCAAAATTTTTAGGTTTTGTTTCTTTTGCTGGATTAGATTATATTGTAGAAGAGGTTAAACATTCTAACAATATTGGAATTGATTACCGTTGTGGTTGTCAAATCCGAGTTAGTCACGGTTTGCCGTGTGCACATAAAATTGCGGTCTATCCCTTGGAAGGTCGTCCAATACCATTGTTTGTAGTTAATATATATTGGAAAAATCTTGACTTTGCTCCCTCAACTGGTTTAGATGACGAAGATCTAAATTATAGGATTGAGCTAGAATTGTTTTCTATTGAATCCAACAAAACACCTAGGCTTGTAAAAATGAGGATGTTATAAAAAATACGTGAAATCATTAACCCTTCAACCACTTTATCTTTAGAAACAGAGGCGAAGATACAAACTCGTGGGAAGAAAAAAGCCGAAGCATCGACTTGGAGAAATCCATCTGCATTTGAATATGTTGTTCACAAATACAATGATTTTTAGGCTATTAGAAAAAGTAACAAAATCCGTATATTAGACATTTTCCGAGTCATTTACATGAATATATCATCTCTGTAAACGATGTTAGGCTCGATCGAAATTGCGAGTTTCATGCTATTGCTTTGGGTATGGGTTGTAGTGAAGATGCATGGACTCAGGTAAGATCCGATATGCTAGACGAGTTAAATTCCAATGAACATGAATACGATGCTATATATGGAGTTTACGGTCGGATTTCGGCTATCCGAAAAGCATTGATATTTTTTTATAGAGATAGGCCTACACCATTCGACCATTAGATGGATCTGCCAGATATGAGTTACTTGATTGCCTCTCGTTATAACATTGTTTTCGTTCTTATTAGTGCATCAGGAACTACTACGTTTCTGCCTTTACGATCTGCCCTTCCACCATTACAACGACGACGTTTAGTATGTATTGGGCATGTTAATGGAAATCACTTTGTGCAAATATCGTTGATTTCTAATCCTTCAATACCTCGTCCGCTTCAATGACACACATTCAAACATGCATGTGCAACAGAGTGGGGCATAAGTTATGAGCAAAATTTTGATTTTTATCGCCAGTTAGTTGACTAGAATTCAGTAGCTCAACAATCTATTCATTTAAATTCTGATTAGTATTTTGTGTTATTGTGTTTTTGTAATATTTATGCAAAGAAAATAATTACATATACCATTTTTTATTATATATACCAATATAATTTTCATATGTGGTGAGTATTTGATATGTAAAACTCCATACAAAATAAAAAAAAAAACTTGGGGGTAAAGGGGAGGGGGAGGAGAGAGAGATTTGATCCGATGTGACATATATACATCAGGAATTATAAATAGTAAAGATAGAGATTTTATTTAGCCTAACCTACTCTGCAATCCGAAAATGAGTTTGATTACACCTACACAATGATGAGACTAATTTTTGAAATTTGAAATTTCTGCCCTTGTCATCTTTACCTGCACCCAATTGCGAATGTTGTAAAATAGCCTAAGGGCAAGTTTTGAGTCCACATTTTTTGAGAGCAAACCCTTGTTAACATTTATCAGCCATTAAAGAAAAACTAAAAAAAAAAATAGTTATATTTCCTTCTTTCGTATCGTCATTTATCATTAAACCCCTTCATCCCGAAGGGTTCACATTTATCATACATTCAAGTAAATAGGGACAAGGTTTAACTCGAGTTTGTAATTCCCTTTCTATCAGAAGATGAATTTTAATTTTTCATGCTTTCTAAAATTCTTGCATTGTTGCGTGATACAAGGTAACGCGATAATTCATACAAAACGTAATGATGGATTATAAATCTGTCGTAAAAGCACCAACCGTTCACAGTTCCAACAATGAAATGATTAACAAGGTGCTGTTATAAACACGAGATGACATATTGATACTACGCAATGACAACGAGAACACTGACTACCAAATACCGAGATTAGAACCCTCAGCCATCTATATCAAAACTTTGATACAATCAATTGGTAGGATGCTCAAGTTTACTATCGAAGATAGACCAAACTAATCAGATACCCATGCACACACTTCTTGAAAAGGCCATCACCAAGAAGATGAAGCTTTCAAGTGAAGGGTGGTGATGAAGTATGCAATCTACATGTTTGACAAAATTGCGACTTTATTACTCTGTTGACGCCTGTACTGAGATCTCCCTCACAAACTCATACTTATATCCCTACTCAAATAGAGGATATGCCTGCGATCAACGGTTTTTCTAAAAGCAACAAAATATACCATCTGACAAGGAACATTAGAAGAATAAAAAAGATACAATTTTTGTAATTACGAAATAACCATCAATAACAATTCATCAAAGTTGAAAAAAAAAACCACTTCATCACCACAAAACAACAATCAAAATGAGTAGTAAAGACACTGCTGATGTTCTCAAGGAAAGCCCAACTTAAAAGGAGAAAAAAGATTTGAAAATGAGACAAAAGATGACCCAATAACATATATGGGGGAACACTATTTCCACAACTATAAACATCGCATTAAGAAAAGCAGATTAAGTGATAATGGCCAATCATGAGGCTCAGTTTGCTCGGCTTTTGAAAACGTCAAGGCCCATTTCGGTGGGATCAGTTGCCTGCAATTCTACCTGAATGCCATCGAGCTCCCTCTTGAACCTGTCCTTCGAGCTCGCATAAATCATCTTGCTTCTGACCCGAGAGGTATCAGGAGACCTTATAACGACAAAGAGTAAATAAGATATGCAAACTAAGGCAAGATAATAGAATCAAACTATATATACATTTTTCTTCCTAACTTTCTCATAAACCAACTTAATCAAGTCCTAAACTTTTTCAAACAAGAGGAGATGTCACTTGTTTTTAAGACTCTTTCCTTTCGCAATATAATAGGTGTTGTAAACAAAATGGTTTAAAACTTCAAGAACTTTGATGAAATGGACCAAAATGCAACCGATAGGAAAATAAAGATACTTGATTGTATCAAGTGAATAAAGGAGAGATTAAACTTGGATTAGGAGTGACACATCACACCGTGATCTTACCACATATAGATGGCACTTGACCATGCATATGAAGAAAGAACCGTGTAGCAGACCCCAGCCAGTTGGGTTAATGTTTGGTTGGGTTGAGCTGATCTGCTCATTACAGATGTTTCGCATTTTGTAAACAATTTAAGAAGGAAGGCTCACATTGGGATTAGATGGGGACATCAGCAGCATAAAAATAATTACCCTTAACTATAACATAAGTAGCAACAATAACTTTAGAAGAAAATAATCACCAAGCAACGAAGAAAATCCTGCTCTTCGGGACATTTTCCTTGGTGAAAAAATCGAAATCATAAACAGCATATCGGCACTCATCAGCAGGTAGGTTAGCCTTGAAGTCCTCATAGCTTTGGGCTGGTTCACCAACCTTTTCCACAGTAACTTGCCTATCCTCTATCTTGAAGATTATAAAGCGGTGAGTTCTCTTTGTCTTCAGTTCTAGAAACTTCAGCTTGCAGTCGTCGTGCACAGCTATACCTGATGCTGCATTGGCCTGTATATCGAGTAAGTTAACACTGAAAGCAGATCCCCAAGAAAATGGTTAACCAAATATCTCGAAATTGTACAATTTCTTTGTCACATTTTGTACACACGATACACTCATAATCACATCCAAAAATATCTCCAACTCTAGACACCTATCTCTTATTCATACATTTAAATATTAGCACATGCATGCACATCATGGAAGATGGACGAAGTAAAACATCACAAGGGAAAACCTTAGGAAACCATAAAATTGGAAGGAATTCAACCAACTAATTGGGATGACATCCATTGTCAACTGGGTCATGCTGAGACCCAGAGTTAGTCGCAAGGAATCTGAACGCATAGCAAAAGAGCAAATAGGCATCACACATGTTTGCCACCTCTTCTAATTTCAGCATGTATCCCATTATTTACACAATTTTCAATAAATTCCGACCAATACCACATACTTAAAATAGATAAATGTAATAAAAATGCATCACACAAAACTGTGACGCACGCCATTTCAGATGGCAAAAACATATAGTAGTATATGGTTAAATGAAGTAGAATTAGCCAATGCCCATTGGTTTTTTTTTTTTAGATAATCCCTTCTTTTTTTTTTTTTTTCACAATTTCACATCTCTAGCATTTAAAAACAGTAATCAGTCAAAAAAGTTTTCTGTAACATAAGGGTAGAATGAAGTTTCTAAAAAGACCCAAAACTTTCAACATCCCCCCAAAACAACATAAACATAGCAACAAAACAAACTCGAATCTAATCTTATTAATATATTAAAACAAAAAAATGCATTCAACCCTGTTCTTAATCAAGTACCAATAAGATGAACTATGTAGCTTCTATTTTGGTCCCCATTTATATTCTGCAAGTGTTAGATACAAAACTATCATGTCATCTCTGATCTGTGTGACTAAATGTGAAGTTGAACTTGACAATAAATATCAGCTTTGCGGTTATCCCAATTTATGTTTTGTTCACAATTTCAAATCTCTAGCATTTAAAAGCCATAATCAGTCAAAAAACATATTATGTCACAAGAGGATACAATCAATCAAATTACTAAAATGTTCCAAATTTTAACAAATTCCACCCAAAAATGCCCAAAACAACAAAATCTCTGCAACAAAATAAGTTTGAATCTAATCTAATTAATAAATCAGAACAAAAAATACACTCAACCCAGTTCTCATCAAGCACCAATAAGGTCATAATTATTAGTGTATAAACGTGGATCAAAATCAACAGCGCAAGATTAGTCCATATCAACTCAGATCTATAAACTCAGACCAAAACTACACAGATCTAACCAATCAACAACAAAAATCAACATAATTAAAAAAAATTAGCATCAAAAACCAAATAAATCACAGATCCAACACCAGAACCCCTAAAAAAAATTTAAAATAATCACGCACATATAAATTTAATATTAACAATAATAAAATGAACATGATTAATTAGAGTAGAGAGGGGCCAAGTGCTGACCATTATTCAGCCCAGAGAGAGAGAGAGAGAGAGAGAGAATCTAGGGTTCCGATAAATGTGTGCAAGAGAGAGATTGATAGCTTTCGAGCTGGAAATGGCAAATGGTGCATTGGTTTGCTTTATTTTTCTCCAATTTTATTTTATTTTTTGTACTTTTACTCCTTTTTCTTTTTCTTTTTTGGGTTTCTCTATTAGGGAGAATGCAAAATTAAAAGTTTAAAATGAATATTTAAAAAAAATTTAGTTGTTAACTTATTGCAAATTAATCATGCTCTTCGTAAAACAGTTATAACCAAACCCATTGGATATGACAAACACGTTTTTGAAAACTGTTAGTTGATAAAATTTTCGATTTTCAAAATTTTAATCGGATGCTAAATTCTAAAAGATTTTTTTACAATTCGAAAACTCTCTAGGTTAAAATGAAACCGATATTAATCATTTTTTATATACAATAATACTCTCCTTTATTTTAAATTAATTACTACAATTATTTTTTTTAATATGACATTTAATATTCAACTAAGTATCATATTTCATTTTTCAATATTTATAATATTTATTTTTATTTTTTCCATATTTTAAAGTCGCATTTTCGGTTTTCTTTCTCCAGTTTTTCAAAGCATATATGTCAGCAAAAATTAAAGTTACAATATCATTTTCCGCTACAAAATTATGGCATTAAAAAAATAGACTCGAAGAGTTAGAGGATTTATTTATATATGAATTTTCTATGTATGCTCCATTTTATATTGTAAGATAACTAGTTAGTGCGACTATTTGTAAAATGATTATTAAGCAATCAAGTCTTGTAAATGAGTATTATCGAATTTTAGCTACAATATGAAATATGAATTCAAAGTTTAATATCCATACAAATATGGAATACTGCAGGGAAGTACTTTCGATACAAGAATTTTTTTAGAAATTACTGTAATTTTATAATAAATTATTATAAATTAAAGATAAATTACTATTAATATTTTTTTATTTAAAAATAATTATAATTTTTTTAAAATTATAATAATTTATTTTTAAAATATAATACTTTTGTTAAAAATAAAAATTATATCACTTTTTTGTAAAATAATTTTTCCCTATCCAAGATGCATGGCTTGGTATGAGTATATTCAACTCTTGTCGGTAATAATATTCTAGGAACAAAATGTTGACCAAAATGACAATTAGGCATAAAATCATTCTCTAGTGATATGATTAGTCCAATGCATAACTCATTTTTTAAAAAAAAATTATTAGCATGTGTTTTCATATGTGTATAAAATATAGATCTACCCCTAGCCAAATTAGAAATCTAAATTGGTTCTCATCATTCGTCTTGGACCGCTTTTTCACTTGATTAGTACGCAATGGCAAAAGCATTTGACCAACATTTAATTTTCAATATTTTAGGGTATAGAATTTATTTTAGCCTAAATTTTTAAAATTTGTTGAATTTAGGGGTGGATTGTTGCTAATATTAGTACTGC
>MKEJ01078644.1:0-14592 GCA_001753735.1 Embelia ribes
CCCCCGATAGATAAAATCTTATTATAATCTATGAAAATAAATATTGTATTCCAAAATTTGAAAGATTAAAAAATCCTATTGAAACTAATAAAAATGCTTATCATATAAAATAAATTTGTGTCACAAAGTTACAAATTTAACAAATTGCAGTACCACTATTATATTATAATATAAACAATCAATGATTTTACAACTATTATAATCTTTCATAAAAAATAATATTTTTTCTTTTCTTAACTTTTGATTGTATTATGTCACAACTTGCAATTACTGAGTTTCATCCATCTGATAAACAATCTATTTACACCATAATTTGTATTTTTGAATTCAAATCATAATAATTTGGCGCTCATTTTGAATATTCAAATTTGAAAGAGCGATTACAAAAGTTGGTTATTATTTTTTCCTATAAATACGAACGAAATACATTCGGGAAAAACCCATTCTAAATATATATATCAACCCAACATGGGTATATCTAGGAGTAGGCGTAACTTAACTTAGGAGTAGGTGTAACTTACCCTAGCAGTAGGCGTAATGTGGTCCCTTCATAATCCGATATATCGAGCGATCGAGTTTGTCTTTTATTTATTACATTGTTGTTATACTTCACTTTCCATTCATGCTTTGAGCGATTGAGTTTATCTTTCGTTCATTACATTTTTATCCACCAAAAGATTATAATCGATAAAGGTATTGAGTAATGAAAATTCTTTTGTTGTTCAATTTCTTGTTTGTTTACAACTTTATCACTTCGATCTTACCATACACTATCGAAGAAAGTCTAAAACTAAGGTGATAAACCACATCGGCCATGTTTTGAGTTTTCAACATGCCATTCCGGCACCACATCGATATAAGTTTCTATCAGTAGAAATACATCAATACGATTACCTATTGATGGAAAAATAGAATTTTATGGAAATCAATTTTGGCGCTAGAAGGAGGGTTTGTCTTGACTAATTTGAAGTTATGGCAAGTACTAGAAAAGAGAAAATATCTAATAAGTTTAAGAAAAGTCCATCCTGGGGGGCAAAACAAAGCGGTAATTTGGAATTTTATTCTTAACCACTTTTCTATCCATATTTAATTGAATAATTTTTAGATCTACTTTTGTCAATATAAAGGTCTTGAAATTTAATCTCCACCTTCCAAATTAAACATCAATGTATTAAGAACCTTCCTCTAAAAAGGTTTGAAGATCCAACGGTGGAATTGTGCCCAATCGACATTTGAAATTGGTAGTGTATTATAACTACTTTTATGTCCAAATTTGAATGGTTTGAATCAAGCCCTATTTTTGTTAACTTAAAGGTCTTGGAATTTGATCTCCACCATTCAAATTAAATATTTATAGATGGTGAACCTACTTTGAAAAGAGTGGCGATCTAACAATGCATTTGTGCATCAATGGAATTTGAATTTGGTTGTGCAGTAAAAAAATTTGCAATTATATTTTCTTGATTTGAAAAGCTTATCAGTTTTAGAAAAGGCTTCGAAACAAAAACAAATTGATTGTTGATGGTTGAATATCATATCGACGAAGCCAATTCAAGAGAAACTTTAAGCTTTATTTGCCTTGTTTTACTCAAACTGAAGATTTAAATTTCATAATTTAAATCATAATATATTTTGGTGCCCATAATTCAATTCAAATTCGAAAGACCGAGGAAATTGGCAACTATTCTTCCTATAAATACAAGGGCAAAACATTAAGAAAGAAGAATATGTAAACAAATCATCCCAACACATGGGTTTCTTTTTTTTCTATCTAGAAGTAGGAGTTACTTAATTTAACTTAAGCATAAGAGTAGATTAATTTAATTTCATGTAATCCTCTATATCAAGCGATTGATTTTGAATAAAAAAAATTCTTTTTATTATTAATAATTGTCTTGTTTGTTACAATTTACTTCTATCAATATTTTGAGCTATTAATCTTAGTCTCGTTCATTATAATTTTATCCATTATTCGTTTGCAATATTCAGTTATAAGCCATATACTTGAAAGAAATCCTGAAATTAAGGTGTAGAGAATCACAATTCTCTTCTGTGAGTTAACGAGACTTTATTTTGGAATCGAATTTTATTCGAATGGTTGATAATTCAAAAAAGGTGAACAATTTGCACTTGTTTTTGAATCAAAATGGGTGCTCCAAAGCAATATGTTCTCTAGTATATGCGGAACGAGATGCGTGCTATTAGATAAAACACCATCTTATAGATTAAAAGTCAAAAAATTAAAATACGTGCCCAAATTATGAACTTTCAATTCAGTCCGTTGGTGCATAATCCAACTGTTCACTCCCGCTCTACACCTACTACAGAGCATACGCTTTGGAGCGCCCTCCGCTCCTGTTTAAAATGACTTCTATCAATTATGTCACTTTTCAAGAACTTGAAGACCATTAGTGTTCAAAATTGAAACTAAGAGAAGCATTCTATTTCGGACTCAAATATATGGACCGTAGTGTAATTTAAATAAAAACTTCAAAAGCATGGACTCTAATTTCAACTTCATTTCGCGTGCATTTCAACATCATTTCACTCTTTTCATCTCCGCTCAAATATCGTCATTTGATTTGCGTTTCATCTACCATTTCCGGGACGTTACTCTCTCTCTCTCTCTCTCTCTCTCTCTCTATCTATCTATATATATCTATACATCTATATACACATATATCATTACTTCTTCCTTCTTCGTTAGCTTCGGATCGATCTGTGAGCACACCATAGAGCCGACATTTTTGATATCTGTTATATAGGTCAGTGAGCTGTAACTTACATGCATGTAAGTATGTATATATATATATGTATATATATATATATATTGTTAGACTATTCATCATCATACAAGTCCTAAATTCTGATAAATAAAATCAGAATAAGGTATCACGTTAGATTATTAATGTGACTTTTTCGACACAACTCATCTATTTTTATAGTAAGCAACGTGTAGTTAGGTCACTGATCGATCTGTTCTTGTACATATTAATTTCTGGATATTATTTCCCCTGATTTTCTTAAGTAAATCAGATAAACCAACAATTTTGTATGTTCTTTGATGGCTATGTGTGTGGATTTGAAGCTTACATACGTCTTTCTCTTTTAATTTGTAAATATGGTTTTCTAGGAAGCCATTGTTGTTGCTGAAATCAATTTTTTTAGAAACTGGCCACATATTTTGTGATATCTAATTTTTTAAAATTAGTGGAATAATTATATCATTTACTAAAAATGGTAAATTATGTTTTCACCATTCTTAAATAGCCTTTTATATTTTTGATTGATGATTGATTGATAGATTGAAAAAAAATGTTTTTAATAGACCAACTGTGAATAATAGATTTTTCCGTACAATAATTTATTGAAGTATTTCTACCAAGGTTTCTAGAAACAGAAACATCGCTATTGAATATTTCTTGTCTTAGATTCCTCATTTGCGAAATTTAAGGATAGAAATGTTTGTTTTAGAAAGAATTGTGTGAATGCTTTTAACATCTCTGTATGCATATATGTATATAATGTCCCGCTACTTGGAAGATCATACTTTTTGTGAATCTGATGGTGTTTAGACTACAAAGACTTAGCTGTGAATATCATTATGTGTTTTTCTATTGTTATTTAATTGAATTTGGGGGTGTGTGCTGTGGCAAGAGTTTTTTTTGGGGGCCATTTCTGCATAAGAGAGACTAATTAGTATTACTAGGAGCATGCTTATAAGGATATCACTATATTCCATTAATAGTATTTTTACATAGCCTAATACACTCATTTGCAATCATGTACACGAGGTGTACAAACTCTTATGTAGGAACATGTCCTGTGTTGAAATTGGATCAACTCACTGGAGTGTGTAAAATTTCGTTGCATGATTGTTGGTACTTGAATTATTGGAAATCATTTTTAATAGGCTGTTCATGATTAACTTAAATTGTGTATTTTTAGCTTTTTTTTTTTATTGAAGTTTTGTGCCTGAGGTGACGTATTTGTTTGTTTTTGGGTCGAGTTAGAAACTCGAGTGTATGGGAAAACTCAAAGATTTGTTTTTTGGCATTCTACTTTTTATAGAGATTTATTTTTTTCCAATGTAAAATGATACTAATCTTTGAAGGATTGAAGACTTGATTTCGAATCCTTGGTGTTATAGGGGATTATGTAGAATTTTCTTGATGTTCGGATGTGATAGTCAGAGATTCTAAAGAGTCTTTGGTTTTTGAAGTAAGACGATTATTGTCAATTCATTTATATCATAAAATCTGTGCAGTTGATATAAGTTATTTTTGGTTTGTAGTTTAAGCACCATTTTTTCAAGTATCAGGTTTTCTTCATTCTAGATGCTGATTTGGTCGGGTGGTTATGTCCTTGTAAGAGTGGGATCCATTTTGCGGACACATCCTGTTTGTTCCAGGATCTAGCTCTCTGTCATGGACTCCGTTCTCTTTTTGTTTTATTGATTTTTCTATTAGTTCCTTGATATAGAAGCTGCAAAGATGTATTATATTTGGAAGTAATTTTGGAAGTAATTTTGGTAATACATCTGTGAGCAATTGGACTAATTATGTTTTTGATTGTTTTGTTCGTTTCAGATTATTGAAGCATGTGCAGTGGATCGGACCCATCAAAATCAACATCATCTTCGTCCCCAGCTACTGTAGAAGAGACAAACAATAAGGACATTGGTCAAATGACTGCTGCTGCAAATGATTCTGTTTCTAGTTTGCTCGAGTTTGCTGCTAATAATGATTACGAGGCCTTCAAGCAATTAATTGAAGTTGATGATTCTGCCATTGATGGGGTTGGCCTCTGGTATTGCAGAAAAAAGGGCTTGAGACAATTAGTTCACGAGCATAGAACCCCACTGATGGTTGCTGCTACATATGGAAGTGTAGACATATTGAAGCTCATACTCTCTCATCCTATTACAGATGTGAATAACTCTTGTGGGAGCGATCAAACAACAGCTCTTCATTGTGCTGCCTCTGGTGGGTCTGTGAATGCCGTTGATGTTGTGAAGCTACTTCTCTCAGCTGGTGCTAATTCAAACTCTGTGGACTCTAGTGGCTTTCGCCCAGTTGATATTATTGTTAGCCCTCCGAAGCCCCCTGGTCTGAGAGCCTGTTTGGAAGAGTTGCTCGTGAACAATATTTCCGATGGCTCTCTAGGTCATCATAATTTGCGTGTGTCCATCCCCAATTCAAACTCTACCTCGCCAATGTTGTCTTCGTCGCCAGGAAATGGGTCCCCATGTTCTCCTTCGGATCTACTTTCTTCTCCGATGGCTGATAAGTTCAATGACCTTCCTGTTAATCCTCAATCTGAGAAGAAAGAGTACCCCATTGACCCTTCTCTGCCTGATATCAAGAACAGTGTCTATTCATCGGATGAGTTTCGTATGTTCTCGTTCAAGGTTCGTCCTTGTTCAAGAGCCTATTCCCATGACTGGACCGAGTGCCCTTTTGTGCACCCTGGTGAGAATGCTCGAAGAAGGGACCCAAGGAAGTACCACTACAGCTGCGTACCTTGCCCTGAGTTTCGGAAGGGTACATGTATGCGAGGGGATATGTGTGAATATGCACATGGAGTGTTTGAATGCTGGCTCCATCCTGCTCAGTACCGGACCCGTCTCTGCAAAGATGGGACAAGCTGTGCGAGGAGGGTTTGCTTTTTCGCGCATATGCCTGAAGAGCTTCGGCCATTGTATGTATCAACTGGCTCTGCAGTTCCATCACCACGGTCAAGTTCTCTCTCGGCTAGTACAATGGACATGGCTGCTACTTTGAGCCTCTTGCCTGGTTCTCCCTCGTCTATGATGTTGCCATCTCCATTTAACCAACCCTTGTCTCCATCTGCAAATAGCATTTCTCACTCATCTATGGCTTGGACCCAGCCGAGTGTCCCAACCCTTAGTTTACCTGGATGCAATCTCCAGTCTAGCCGACTGAGATCTTCCCTTTGTGCTAGGGATATACCACCCGAGGATTTGAACATGTTGTCCGATTTTGATGGGCAGCAACAAGTCCTCAATGATCTGTCTTGTTTCTCTCAGAACAGATCCAGTTTTGCCTCTTTGAGTCGTTCTTGTCTATCTAAATCATTTACCCCGGCGAATCTTGATGAGCTGTTTTCTGCTGAAATCGGGTCTTCTCCCCGTTATTCCGACCAGGGATCTGGTGCTTTTTCTCCTTCACACAGATCTGCTATCCTCAACCTCAATCAGTTCCAGCAGCAGCAGAATACGCTCTCTCCTATTAACACTAATGTATTCTCAACAAAAAGCATTGAGCACCCTTTTTTGCATACTCCCTTTGGTGTCGCATCTCCTAGGTGTATGTCACCTCGAAATGTGGAACCAATCTCTCCTATGAGCGCTCGTCTCTCAGCCTTCGCTCAGCGTGAGAAGCATCAGCAACAACTTCGGAGCCTCAGCTCAAGGGATCTCGAGTCGAAAATAAGCTCTCCCATCTTGGGGTTCCCTGTGAGTTCTTGGTCGAAATGGGGATCCCCAAATGGGAAAGTTGATTGGTCTGTCAAAAATGCTGAGCTGGGTCGTTTGCAAAGATCATCTTTCGAGCTTAATAACAATGGTGATGAGCCTGATTTGTCATGGGTTCATTCTCTCGTTAAGGAATCGCCGCCTGACGTGAAGGACAAAAAGCTAGCGGGTCCGGTTTCTGGTATTGTGTCTCCTGGTGAGGCTGTGAAATCCAACTCTCAAGTTGAGTCCACAGATCATGCGGTTTTGGGGTCCTGGCTCGAGCAGATGCAGCTTGATCAGCTCGTGGCTTAATTATATTCAATTCGTTTTCTCATTTAAATATAAACAACAGTTAGGCACAAGTACATATTCTTTCAGTTCTTAATATGGCTGGTGGAAGATGCAAGAAAGTTGAGAAATTTTGGAAAGGGTAAAGTTAAGTGCATTATTGGGTTTTCATTTTTTGTTACAGAAGAAATCTGAAGATGAGGAATGAGGATGAGACGAGCTCATCTGGGCGAATCAAACGGAACTCGGCCCGGATTTGGTATAGTATTTTCTTTTGTGTTTTCGAAACTGTAGGATTGTTTTTACCCTTGCATTTCCTCTAAGGAAACCTCACTCGTTTCGCTATAATGAAACTATGAGCTTCCCCTTACCGGTTGATTTTTCAGAACTACTCTTCTCGTTTTTTTAATTTTAGCTATTCTGATCTCTTAGTAGCTGTTGGACCCTCCCTTTATTCATGGGTTGTCATTTGTTATTGGGGAGGCAAATATTATTATTCCTTAAATGATGTAAAACTCAAAGTTGCTTATTATTTCAATGCCTTTATTTTTTTTATCCTTTCTTTTATTTCAAGTGGGGTCATTTTTGCTTGATGGTGATTTGTTTGGAGCATAATTTGGTGGCTTATCCTCAGGATTAAGAATAGAATATTGTTAGATAAGGTGTCATGTGGGACAAAGGGGATGTTTTCCTTTGAAGAAAATGGGGTTGCTTTAATGTAACTTAGGCTACAAGGGGTATTATTTGCTTGGTGATTTTTATGGATTATTTGGTGCCTTATCTTCGAGATTATGACTAGAATATTATTACTATTATTATTATTATTAGATAAAAGTGTACGCAAGGACCTAGGTCACCATATTGCAAGGCGAGTGCGGGAGCGTGAGAGTATTGAAATTCACTAGAGTTGGGGTGACGAGAGCTGGAATGAGTGCGGTACAAAGGGGATTTTTCCTCCAAAGAAAATTGATTCCTTTAGACATTTGTACCATTTTTGGTACGATTATTGAGAAGTGGGTGAGACTTTAGTGTGGTAATTAGAGTCGGTGATCTTTCAAAGATCTTGATTGTGATTTGTGGGGTACATTTTTAAAGACATTTCGGGGTCCCCTGCTTTATATGGTGGGTGGTTGTGGACTTTTATGTTGTATATGTATATGCTCTGTGGGATTATTACATACTCATTTTTATTGGTTTGGTTGGAAGCTAGGTCACCAGATTCCGCTCTCAAGTCACATACTTACGAATTTAGCATAAATTCGCCCTTAATCCACGCTGTATTTCATGGGCCCCAGGTAAAAGCTCTGGGCCAGACCTTGCGATAATGGGCCCCGAGGATCAAATTTATTTTTTAATAATAACAATTCATTAATTATCATTATTAATCATTAATTAAAACATTAGAAACTTTTTAAAGTAGTAGGCCCTCTCTCAAACAGGCTAGCCATGCATTCTAATGCACCCTTCCGATTCAATCCAACTCATTATTAATAAATAGAATTGCACGAGCAAGAGGTTTCGGAACTCGATGTGGGACATTTGAAGTGTCAACTGGGTGGAGCTTACAGCTTAGTTCTCAAATGGTTTTCTAATTTGTTAAATAAGCTATAAATAATGACCTTTTAAATCATTTTTAAATTTCAAATATTAAATTTATAAATTATTTTATTAATATAAATAAATTTTAATTATTTAAAAAATATTGCTCCCAAAGCACTCTCGTATTCACAACTTTTGAAATTTGATGCTTCTACTTTCGTATCCACGTTCACACTGCTTTCGCTCCACACTATGGTGACTTAGGTTGGGAGGAGCCATCATTGTCAACTTTAGTTATGCTCTCAGAGTTGGAAATTCCTACTTGGAAATTGTCCTACAAAAATGGACATTATTACAAATACATGGCTTGATTGGTTACAATTTTTTAGATTGCGGGTTTTGCTTCCCTATTAAAAAATTGACATAAATTTGGCTACTAAGGTGAGCTCGTTTTTGTGGATCAGAAAAATAAGACTTGAAAGTTAAGGAGCAGGTGGTCTGCTTGGCAGTAGTGCCGGATGGACTGTGCTCGGCGCATTACAGCTGCTGCTGATTTTCTAATTAGTGGCTGAAATTAAATAGTTTTTTTTTTCAAAAATCTACACATTTAATTTCAGTCGCTGATTCGAAAATCGGTAGTTGTGAATTATCGGGCATAATCTTCCAGGCACCACTGCCAGGTAGACTCACGCTAAAAGTTATAAACTTGATAAATCAATTTTTTATTTTTTTTACAACTATGAAAAAAGTAGATTTTTTGGGTTTAAAATTAAAAACCCAACAAACATTGGAGTCTGTTGTCTTAGTGCTCTGAACACTAAAAAAAATATAATGGTGGGAAATAAGTTTTATGGCACAACTGAATTTAGAACGTGCAATTGCAAAATTATTTATCAAGAAGTGTTTTTCTGGCACAAAATTTGTCAGCCCCAGTCACAATATTTTTGGAATATTAGAGACTTCATTGCAATCTTTTTATTCGAAAGATCTCTCTTTGGTTTTTCATTTGAGAAATAAAGGACAAGAAATGACTTACACTAGTATTTTTATAGAAAGATTAATGTTAACAATTTTTAAAATATGAATTATTTTCAAAAAGTACAATTTAGAAATTAAATGAGAAAGACATTTAGAAAATACTCTTGTTAGCTTCTTTCCCATTTCTCTTGAATTTCGTCATTTTCAATAGGCAGCTTTTACTTTATTAAAAAAGGCAATGTCGTATGAAACTAACCATTACAGTATTTTGTTTTGATTAAAAGAATGGAAGATAATTTTAAGAATGTATGGATTTACTCCATAAATCACTTTCGATGACATATTTTACGATGCAAAAGTCATAAAGGAGAATATAATCACCACCAAATACCAAAAGATGATGTTACCGGTGGAATTGAATTTGGTTGAATTAGCAACTCATAATAGAATATAAGCATACATTTAGTGGACAATAAGGGCCAAGAGGAATATCTTACCAGGGGATTGGAATATTATACAGTCATCAATTGACACGTATGAAATAGTCTATGAATATTATCATATAAGATTTCAAAATGAATAATCTCCCCCCCAATATTTAGATTATTCTTCTCGTACTATCTCTCTCATACGTGTACACTGTACACGCATGAATAAGTATGTAGAAATTTCCAAAAATAGGTATATATAAAATCCATATCATCGCTATCATATTTTCTTTCAAGAAATAACATTCAAAATGACACCGAGACCCCTCGTGAATCCCAAATAAAAAAGAAGAAAACTTAATTATCAGCATTATTTTAACCATAAAATAAATAGATCTCGTTACACGTCCCCATCAAAAAACCAAGAATATGGGGGGAGAAAATGAGAACAAAGGGAAGGTAATGCCACTGGGACACAATCTTATGAACTACATAATACATTATATCATATATACTTATTCCGTGATAACTATACTAGACTATGTCTTATTGCAGCAACGATCGGCCTCTAAGATAACGCCACGGTCCAGTACCGGTCCCCATCCTGTAAATTCACATGTAGAGCAAGACCAATTTATTTACACACACGTATAAAGAGCTAGTTAGTTAGTGTAACTTATAAGTTCAAGTTGACATGATTTTTTATTATTATTATTAAAATCTTAGAACGTTTAAATTGAATTTTTGTTGTTTTAACTTAAACAAGCTGGAAACTTTAAAAGGATGTTTTAGCTTAAAAGTACCCCCAAACAATCACGTATGATCACAAAAGTTAAGCCCAATGTCTACCTCTCCTCTTCAAAGTCTTTTATTAATCGAAGCAATTCCCTTGGTACTAACTGATTAATAATTTGATTTTCTCGTTCTTTTGTTATGTTTTTTCCACGTTCGGCACCAAAATGAGACATGGGTCTCATAGTTAAAAATCTTTGATGTGGAACATTATATTTGGCATCCTTATTGTATCTTCTTGGTGCTATCTTTTAGACATCCTAGATTGTAACTAGCGGTTGCAAGCCCGAGTGGAGTTCAAACACACTCGAGTTCAGCTCGAATCAAATGAACCCTACTCGAGCTAGAGCTTGACTCGAGTTTAAGTCTAAGTTTAAATTTACTTGTCTGAAAATGTGAATCCAATTTAAGTTTAAGTTTGAACTCCGACTTGTTTAAATATTTTAATGCTCGACTAAGCTTGAAAATTCCTTTTGCCCCTAATTAGATAAACAAATATTTTTTTGTAAAATTTTATCATATAAGAAATATATATAATTTGACTCGAGTCGTGTCCAAACTCAAGTTAAGTATACATAACTTTTAACAAAAGCAACTTTACCTCCATATTCCAGCAAAAGCACGAAGAACCATGTAAATTGTTAAAGCAATCCATATTCCCACAAAACCGTTGCTTTTAGAGAGAAGAAATAGAGATGCAATACTCACTCCAGCAACCAGCACCTGAGGAATTTAAAAACTAAACATTTATTTTTTTTTCTTTTCTTTCTCCATATCACTGAAAAATAGAATTGTTAACATACCATGGAGTACGCAGAATACGCAAAATCAGATGCTCCAAAATTGATTCCATCAAATACGAAAGCCAATGAGTTGATTGGTTGTGTAGCCGCAACAAACTAACGACAGCAAGAAAATTATAGTAGTATCGGTTTCGGTCATTGGAATGAATCCATAATTGACAACAATGATATTGAAGCCAAAAATTCAATTTTCAGCAGAAATTGAAAAATGGAGTTGTTCTTTACCGGAATGCCAATATTCATGAGGAGTATAACATTTTTATCCTTCGTAAAAATTCCAGACCCAAAGTGCAACCCAAGTCCAACAAATACAGCAAGGCCAACGCCCATAACAAAGCACATCTACGAAATAGATACGCTCAATGTTAATAATCTCACTCAATAAAAGGAACTAAACATATGCTTGTAGATGAGTTGCAACACTGGTTTATTATGAAAACATTTATGTTTCCCTGTAAAATGCATTACACAAGTTTTGGACAAGTACTGGTTCTATAATTGTTAAGTATACCTGTAATACACGAGCAGCAGCAGCAGTTGCTTTCTCATAGTCCTTCTCTGCAAATGCACAAGCAAGGATAGCCTGGAGAAGACAATACATTAGTCGTTTTGGGGCTAAAGGGTGCACATATACTAGATCAAATTGTTAGTAAAGTGTCAAACGACAATATCCCTAGACAGAATATCAAGCCCATTCTTTAACAGATTGGCTCTTATTCATGGTTTTATTATTTGCTCTCTGTGTCCTAACCTTTGTTTTTTAACCATCACGCTACATTTAACACAAGGATCAACGTTTACAAAGTACAGATAAAGACAAATAATTTTCTTTCCTGTTAGTTTCCACGTGCCAAAGTAGCTCTAGGGTCATGCTTGGATGTTTAACTCACTCACAGCAGCTTTAGTATCTAAGAAATGAGAAAGCATAGCATCTTCTCATGGAAATGATTATAACTGTAATTTGATTTCATAAGCCTCAGGGTTTCAAGTTGACACTTCATAGTTCACGCAGCATATGTGTGTGTGTGACGTGATAGAGAGAAAGAGAACCTGTCCAGCAACAGCCAAGCCATCAGCAAGGAGAGATGACGTCATCCAGACCTGTAAGCAAACCTGAAAGGCAGCCATAGGTGTGGGCCCTAGTCTCGCAGCCATTGATGCAGCCAATGTAACACAGAACGTAACAGCAATCACCCTCACTAATAATAAAATCCCTGAGCCAAAGGCAGAGCCGAAGTTTAAATAAAAAAATCAAAAGGTTTAAATAAAAAAATCAAAAGGTTTAAATAAAAAAATCAAAAGGTTCTCAATCAATACAAATTAATAATAAATAATCAGCAAGAACTGGAGAAGAATCACATGACATTGCGAGGCATTTATAAGAAGACAACTTTTGAAATAAGTTTCACCCCCAAAAAGGAAAAATATAATGTTCCTTTACAGAGGAAAAGGTTGAAGGTAACGTACCGCTTTTAAGGAACCGGCTCAACTGCAAATCTTTGGGGCTTGGAGGTAAGAGATCAACTTCTCTCATTAATTTAAGCAAGAGGATCAGTGATATTAAATATCTGTAAGAAAATATTGATCAAGAATAAAAATGTCAGAGAACTATAGAAAATTATGGTATGTCATTGCATTATCAAGTAAATAATCTTGTTCTATTGAATGACTTACTGGGAGAGAACATGTGCAATGGCAGCACCACTAACTCCTAACCGACAAATGAATATAAGAATTGGGTCTAGAATTATGTTCATCAAGTCTCCAGCAACTACATAAGAGGAAAACATAGCTTATAACAGTACCTTGTAAGAACATAAATCAAGCACCCATTGGGTCAAATTCATTTCTTCATCAGAAACCAAGTGAGAACAACCAGCTGATTTTGAAACATCAGGATGAATAAAAACAACTGAAACTTCCCAAAGAGTTTTTTCATTGTTCAGGAACATCTGGTCTAAAAGTTATTATAACTAAATCTCACGACGAGGAAAAATTTTCAATTTATCTAGAATTCCTGAAACTTATCAATTTTCAAAAGTTCCAGTTGACAAAGAATGACGTATATTTTACAGTTGACAAAATCTGAAGTTTCCCAATTAGGTAATGAAATTCTTTGTCACGTTTTACAGGTTTATATGTGTTCAAAGTTTGTAGGCCTCTAGTATTCTACTATTAGACTTTAGCAAAGCTTATTTTTCACCGCCTTGTGAAAAATAACACATAGGAAATTACCATGTGGCTTATGGAAGGTAAAATAGAATTCAACCCAGCAGATGCTGTATACCTGTAGCATATAAAGGAGTCGTGGTGTCCTTAAATCCCCTAAAGATCCCTTGCATGGCCAAAGAGAGAAGAACAGCAGGAGCACCGAGTGACCTTATTGTCAAATATCTATGCGCTGGGTTCAGCATCGGGGAACCCTGATACAAGGAAGAAAATTTAATCCATTGATCATCGTTTTGCACTGTAACATAAATGTCACGCCTGATAATGGCTCGAATTTTTTTTTAAATATAATGAACAAGAAGGAAACATTAAAAGGTAAAAGTCAAGAAAAAGCTATGATGTACTGATAAAACATGCCGAGAAAATATCAACACCCTTAAGATCTTACAGTATCTACTAAGAAGTTACTTACAGATTTGACGCCCATGAAACTCAAAATTGGTTTTCCCAGAAAAATAAGGAATATGGTCTGGAGTATGCCAAGTACACTGCCCAAAAGAAGTGCAGTTGAAGCTGAAGCAATCTGGCGCTTCTTATGTTTCGGTTTGCCTTTGTCCAAATTGCTGCTAGCAACAGGTGAAGACTTGCACACACTAGCACTTAAACCTGAAGAATTAATATGCAAATACATATGATCAATGTTGAAAGAAAGTCTTCACATAGATACAACAAGGGCATGCAAATACCGGTAATAAAAAATTTAATCCTTGGCTTCTAGTTTCATTCCCCACTTTAACATCTCTTCAAATGAAGCTACCAATTTATTAATTTGCCACAATTTGATCTCCCTAGGAATAAGAACAAGCCCAATAAGCGACACAAGTATCATATATCTTCTAAATTTTTTGAGAAAAGGGTTAAACTGGAAAAATTATAACAGAGTAGAGAGTTGATTGCTAGTTTGCTTCAATTAACAAATACAAGGAGAAACCAAGTTAGAATTTAGAAGCCAGAGTTAAAAAAAACAACAAACTCTTACAAGCAACATTTCATACCTTCGGCTGTCATCAGTTCTTTTGTTTCCGCACTTGAAGCTGAACCTTTTTCCAAGTTATCA
>MKEJ01078655.1:0-10888 GCA_001753735.1 Embelia ribes
CGGTTTTGAAAACCTTGGTTTTATCCCTTTGGAAAATATGGGATAGCTTTAGTAAAGTTTTATTCACCAATTAACATGTAAACCCCTTACAAGGATTATCCCACATCCGTAGCATTTTCCGAAGTCTACTCTCAGTTGCCCTCACCTCACCCTCCCGACGATCGCTCTCCATTCCTATTTATATCTTTTGGCCTCCCCCATCCCCAGGTTTCTTCAAGTTAAACATTGACGATGCTTGTTTTCCTTGGATTCACGCCTCAGGCGTATCCTCCATTATTTTAGGTTTCATACAACCTCTAGGGACTTGTTATCGTATTATAGCTAAACTTTAGGACTTACGTTGGGGCCATATATACGGCAAACAAATTGATCTTTCACATGTATTAGTTGATACTAATTCAATTTTATGTTTGCAATACTTATGCAAGTCCCGGGCCCATTTGCCCCTTCTCAGCGCCTTGCTTGATGGCATATGGCGGATAGCCATGGTCTTCTCTTTTGTTGTAGTAAACCATGCCTACAGGGAAGCAAATATAGTAGCCGATGTATTAGCTAAGGGTGTGTGCTACCATTAGTTGATACTAATTCAATTTTATTGTTGCAACACTTATGCAGGTCCCGGGCCCACGTGGCCCTTCTTAGCGCCATGCTTGATGACATATAGCGGCTAGCCAAGGCGTCCTCTTTTTTTGTGGTGAACTATGCCTATAGGGAAACAAATATAGTAACTGATGTATTAGCTAAGGGTGTGTCCTACTATAGGGACAACTTTTTATAGTATTGCTCCCAAATTTCTGTATGACTTTCCTTCCTTTAACCAAAGATGTAGTAAACCCTGTAGATATGTGTATGAAAATTTGTCATGTAAAATAGTTTATCTAATATAATAAAGCCTTGGCTTGGGTTAAAAAAAAATAGAAAATAAAAATTAAACTTCGTTAACACTATACCACAAGTAATTCGGCAGCATAGTTTTGTAATTATTGTGAAAAGCATGAAAAGCCCGGGTACATGAAATAAGGATTTGAATACAAATATTTGATGGTTACAAAAGCCATTACATCTCGGATCTCCAATGCAAGCACATTTGAGTGAAAGGTTAATCACACATGCTTGCGGATACGTCGTATAAGATATGTACACACATATAAATTGCTTCTTCAAATTGAAATATAACAATTGCCGACATACTATTGATATGGCGACAACTTATTTATGCTCTGAAATTTATCTTTTAGTTATAGTGAATATTAAAATGATAGCAAGATAAGATTGTTCTTATCATCTTTATACATAATGATAAAGATATATTACGGCTATATAGGCCAATGTGTATAATCACTGATGAGACTTAGAAGATGGATAGTCTTATCAAAAACTTGTGATAAAAATAAGTCATGCATGTTACTCACTTTTATAGACAAACTCCCTTTTTAAACCTTATCAATTAATGTAGCAGCCAAAACTTTAAAAAAAAAAAATCAGTGTGGCTTGTATTTGTATTGATTCCCCTTAGCAATACATGCTTATATATATATACACAATGTGCCATCTATTTTATAGATCATGTCACACTATATATTTTGTGATTGTACAAACCAAATGAACATGTATACGCGCCGACTAAAGGGAGTAGAAGTAATGGCGCCCCGATATTCATGTTGACTAAAGTTGCAAGTACGTACAATGGGGTATCGCCGTATCAAGAAAAACTAGCATCACCAACTTAAAGTTTCACCGGAGAACCAAATCTGGTAGCATAATTGTGCTAGTTGCCCCAAAAATGTGAGAATTTTCAAACTATAGAAGTAGTATAATTCTGTTCCATTTTATTTTCTGTTGAAAATCTAGTGCTGGTATGAGTTGAACAAGCAACGATGTTAAGCCAAAATTTATATAAAACTTATAATTTTGACCTTAGATCAATAAAGAAAATTTATATAAAACTTTTAATTTTGACCTTAGATCAATAAAGAAAATTTATATAAAACTTTTAATTTTGATAATTTTGACCTTAGATCAATAAAGAAAATTTATATAAAACTTTTAATTTTGACCTTAGATCAATAAAGAAAATTTATATAAAACTTTTAATTTTGACCTAGTCATTAAAAAACTTGGGTTCTTTTTCTTTATTGTTCTATTTTTGACCATTGACCAATAAAGAAAAACAATGTTGACAAGTCCACCTCCAAGTGGTGCCCTGACTATAGCCTATATCTACGGCATAAGTTAGAATTTTAGAAAGCCTAAAACCCATATTGATACGTTTGAGTTAATTACTTATTTTCTCCACACCTAGAAGGAAAAAACATAGCTAACTTTGAATTTTTGTAATCCTAAAATCTGCATCGATACGTTTTAATGAATTACTTATTTTCTCCGCACCTAGAAGTAAAAAAGATAGTTAATATTGGATCACCAATGACTCATAATTCTCCCCGATAAGAGGCTTTGGACTTGTTAATTTCGTATTCA
This sequence comes from Embelia ribes, assembly GCA_001753735.1. NCBI lineage: Eukaryota > Viridiplantae > Streptophyta > Magnoliopsida > Ericales > Primulaceae > Embelia > Embelia ribes. Next base: position 2,479 of record MKEJ01078655.1, read on the forward strand.
AAGTCTTTGTTTGAATTATTCATCAAATGTATGGTGGAAATCTGAAAACGTGTCAATTTTCCAAAAAAAAAATACATGGAATGATATTAATTTACGAAAATTTCCAGGAAATACTTTTCATAGAGAAGAAGGTAGTCTCTAAAGTGGCTACGAAATAATGGTCAGTGTCATACTATCATTGGAACATTGCTGCATAGGAAAAATCCAACTATCATATAAGATCATTTTCAAAAGCAAAAACTCTATATTGTCAACGAAGTTTCCTCCTTTTCTGTGGTTTGAAATTAATTTGTTATAAATAACTAAGAAAATACGCCATTATTGCAATTATCATTTACCGACTTACCTTGACTTGGAGGTAATAGACCAATGCATTGTATGATACGCAAAAGGTGCAATTTGCATAGTGATTGCATAACAAGACCTTGTTTGGTAGTTGGAGAAGGCAACCTACGTTAAAGACTTTGGGCAAAAGCCTACTAAAGAAGGAAGTAGGCTTAATAAAGTCACAATAGTGACTTGACATAGACTAAGGCGAAGATTTCATTCGCAAGGCTACAACACCTTCATAATTTTGTAATACTTACTAAATGTCCTATATCTTATTGAAGAAATCCTAATATGTGTCTTTAGAGCCCTCATAAAAACTTTTACGGTGCTCAATGACTCTTTTTTGATTTCTTAGCTTTATCGGTGCTTACCAACGTGCTTTACGTTAAGAATTGATTTATATTTATGATTGGTGCAAATGTTTTCGTCCATAAACGGCCTTTGTAAGGGCTAGCTATGCTCATTGGTCATGATTTTCATTTTCGTACATGAGCAAAATTACAACACGTGTAAAATTCGCAAGCACAAAAGATAGACTTCGATACTGGATTAAGGTAAAACTCATACATATTGCAGAAGTAACGGATTAAGGAAAGGATCCTCACGCTATCATATATTATGGAATTCATATCAATCTAAAAGACTAAGTTCAATACGGATTAAACCTCATGTGACCATCAAAGCCACCAAATAGAGTGTCTCGACCAAAATTATTAGGATTCGACACTAACACCAATTATCGGGAGATGTGCATTAATTGGACGGGCCACTCGCACGCACACAAAATATCAGTATACATTATCCACCTAAATGGCTAAACTCATTAGATGGTAAGCTTGTATCTTAGTCTCTAACTCTAATTCTAATTGATATGGGATCTTTCTCTTCAACTATATATGAATGATATTTAATAAATGTTAAAAATTATTTTGAGAGGTAGTGTTGTGTTTGTTAAAATTACTCTTTATTACAAAAAGATAAATGTAGACATGTACAAATGTAATAGGTACTTATGAGATTATTATTCTGATTGCGTAAAGAAGGTTACTCAACTTTTAGAACTACTCAAATAATGTTGCTTCTAAAAACACTCATTATGAAGGTTGCCATCGGAATCATGTTACAAATATTGCGGAATAAACATGTTACAATTTTTATGGAAAAAAGCGGAAATATATAGTATAAAACAACAATATCAAACTGGATCTAAAAAGCCTAAGAAGCCATAAGTATGGAGGTTTTTCATGTATTTGGTAGTACTTTAACTATACCCGTTAAGTAGCCAACCAAGAACACAATTGTGCTGTTCGGTTTTATAATGAGTACTTGTCGAAATTTAATAATTTACCCCCAATATGTGGCCCATTTCAATATATAGGCCAATTGATTTCACGAAACGTAGGCCCAACTCAAACCCAGCCCCAGTCTTTGTTTTGTCTCAATTTTATTTCAAGTCACGAATTTTACAATATGTGACAAGTTTCGGCTCGTTTCCTAATTCTGAAATCATTTCCGATAATGAGAACGAGGATCGTACTATTTGGGGATCAATGGGACCCGAACCATTTAGGTTGCAACCAATTAATTTCTTTCAAGACCATAATGCAGAAACATAACATGCAGATGTGTATAGTTAAAACAAAAACAAGCAAACCACATAAACAATGTGCATGAAGAATAAATAACATCACAATATTTTTTTAACAAGATTCACTCACTATCTAGAGCCTCTTCATTCAATTATTTCATTATAATAAATTGTTACAATTACAATGAAATAATATCCACCATACTCCATGAATAATCCTCAAATTCTTCAAACATTTGGAACCATCAAGGACCCAAGGAATTTTGACCCGAGAGAATTTTTCTTACTTTCGCTAACCAAGAAAATTAGGAATTTTCCTTATAGCAGCCGTATTACACACTTATCTTAGGGCATCGAGTATATAAATGAGAAATCACTCACATCCTCCCCAATCATGGGACAACTCCTATCCAGGTAAAGAAGAGAAAACTCAACCTCTCCATTATAGGCAAAGCGCCCATGGAAAAAACCCTCATAAAGTACCTCTATTGTCTCTCATACATATAAATCATCCCTAAGCATGTTTATATAGATATAAGGGTCTTCTAATTTGGACGAAAAACAAATCCTAATCATATCCTGAGTCAAAGTATGACATAAATTGTCTTTTACCAAAACACCATATAGTAATCCATCACCAATCCTAAATCGTGATACATCACCAAAGTCTGAATGTGACTTTCAGTTTCTTTTGATTTTGAACTCACCCGAAAAGTGTTCTTGAGATTTTTTGTTGTCAATTCTAATCCTAAAACTCTACATACACTCGAATTTTGAGTTAATCTCTCCACACGTACAGATGTTTCGGATAATAAGAATGAGCCGAAAGCAATTTTCTCGAAATGGTTCATGGTTCTACAAGTGCAACGTAAAAATAGAGCAGAAACATAAAAAGGAGAGGATTGTGTCCATGCATTGTTCCTGATAAGGCTTAGGTCTTTCCATTTTAGTCGGGGTATCAAGAAGTAAAAGTTTGAAGAGGTAACTATAGATACATAATAATTGGGTTTGTTTTTGCATCTACTTCGAAATAGGCCTGTGAATGAACTGATCAGTTCAAGTACAAGGTCGAGTTTGGATCGACTCGTTTCTTTATAAATGAATTGAGACTTAACCGTAAATAGGATTTTTGAAATAAAAGAGCATAGCCTGAACAAGACCTCTAAGCAAGTGAGCAATGCCCAAGTGACCAAGGGCTGGGGTCGGTTTTGCTCATTTATATCCCTGTATTCACTTATAAAGTTCTATTTTCCCCACCTTCATTATTTGTGCTAATCGTATGGCTTCTGTTAGAAACCCTGATCAAGTCATCAAGCTACCGTTTTTTATTCTATTGCTCTGATTGTGCTCCGATTACGAAATGTTCAAGGCGTACAACAATGTATTTTGGTTAGGGACATTCTAGATGAGATACAACCGAAAAAATATATACAATCTGCAGATCCGGTAATAATGCTCATTTGCCTTTCATTCCAACTTTCAAGCCCCATGAATTAGGGTAATCATGAATTAGGGCGGTTAAATAAAGGTCAATGAAAATTGGATCAATCATAAGCAACAGGAACATAAATGGCGGTGTATTCAATTATTTACTTGTTCCAATTATTATTTACTTTGGCTAGAACAGGAAAAGGTTAACCCCCTTTGTCTTGGTTCATAGATTTTGATAAAATTGTCGGAGACAATAATGCAATCATCAAGGCCACATTTATCAATAATGCATAATCTAGTTGCAGAAGTGGCACAAAAATGTGCAACTTCTTTTTAGTGCTTGTGTTACTTTTGAGCAAATTAACATGATCAAGAGTTAAACAATGTTATTAAAGTTTATCTAAAATGTATCATTGCATATTCATTGTCATCTTCAACTTTCGTCAAGTGAATAAGTTGACATGTTTATTTTCTTTTAAGGCCTAGGAATTTCTTACCGTTCTGAATATTTTATGTCTAGCAAAACTAACCTATTCATACCTTCATTTTATTAACGATCTCTTCAAGAATTAGTACTTCGAGTAAAGAACTTTTCATTTGGAATGACTAAGGATCCAAAGGGAGCAGCTGAGCATCAAATGGGGCGTCGAGCCACCATTGAATTTGGAAATTTTATTTATTTTTATTTTTCATGATAATCAGAGGGTAAGGATTAAATCCAACACAGCATACAAGTACATATTCTGAGGGAATTTTGAACCAGTGATTACCCATAACATAGAGACGGGTACTTCAGTCTACCATTCGATTACATCACATAAGTTGTCGCAGTCCTGAACATTAACAATTTGTTATATTTTTCTTTCGGTTACGGCATAAAGCTTGGGAAGCATTTTTTATCACTGGTTTGGTCGAAGATAACACTCACTTGACCAAGAAACTATTTCCAATAATTATGCTTCAGTGGTTATTCATCAAAATAACCTAGTCACGGGCTGTCCTGTTTATCCCTCGATTCTGCTATTATTTAAATTTACAGAGTTTTCTAGGCACTCGCGTTTAGTACCTAGAATCTTCAATGGTCTTTTTAGTCTTCATTTTTATGGTTTCTTCAAAATGCTTCCTTATCTGTGCTCTAGCTTCGAGCAAGTACTTAGCCAACTCCTTATCTTCCGGTATATCTCTGACCAACGTTTCGTAATCTTCTACTGCAGCCTCCCACTTTCCCAGCTGATCAAATAAACAAAGGTTATATTGGGATTTAAGAGCGACGATAAGGTCACTATGAAAATAATTGCTCGCCACGTCTAAACACAATACCACAGCATAAGCTGATGTGGCGATCATCCATACCTTGGCATAACAATTGGCCCTCCTGAGCCTGGCATTGCTGTAACAAGGCCGCACATTGAGGGCCACTGTGTAATCCTCTACTGCTTTCTCAAACTGACCCAACTTGAACTCACAAGTTGCTCGGTTGCATAACAAGACTGAGTTGTATGGGTCTAATTGTAGCCCTTCGTTATATGCGACTATGGCCTCTGATAATTTTGAGGCCTTAAAAAGCCTATTACCATTTGAACGGTATAGTGCGACTGCCTTGACCTTCTTCAAAACTGCTTCCGACTTGTGGCTTGTATCTAGCCGAATCGCTTGATGACTAGCAGCCAGAGCATCCTCATACCTAAGCGGTCAAAGAACAATTGTTTTATAGATTATTCTAAAATGTCACAATTTTTAGATAATTTCCTTCATAAGTTCCTATATTTTTCTTTTTCCGTATTGTTCGAACGATCATCTTTGGTTGAATAAACGGTTCACAAAAGGAAAGGACAAAAAAAAGAATGCTTATCACCTGCCGACGACCATGTAAACTTGTGCACGAATGGTTAATATGTAAGCAATACGAGCTCCACCAAATAACCGGCAACAAGAGTCCATATCCAAATTGGGGTCCTTTTTAAGTGCCTCGTGTGCCTCTTTGTGCTTGCGAAGATTCAACAAGGCATTGACTTTCATGGTATTAATCTACATGAAATTAATTGAAAACATCATTTTGGTTTTGGTAATAATTAAAAATTGTCAATGACGTAACTTTGGAAATTGTATATTAGACCTCTGGAGCTGAATCTGCACCGAGAGATATAGCCTGTTGGCTCTCCTTAAGCAATGACTCCCAATCTTTGAGCTCAATCGCCTTTTTGCAAGAGCTGAAGTGTCTCTTCAGAGCTCGAGATTTGGTGATATCATCACTAGCAGTGCTGAACCCTGATAGCATGTAGTGATGTTCGATTTTCTCTGCTTCTCCCAATCTATATAAAGTTAAACATAATACGAAAACTCGGGCTTAGAAAAAAAAAATCAATAAACTCTTTAGGTACATGAATGGTGAGTTGAGACATATGCGCATTTGCTTTTTACCGAAAAAAAGTGACCATGAGCCATCAGGGCTGGAAAGTTACTGATAAAAGAACATATTAGTCGGAGCAATTTCCTCCAATTAACCGTCACATGCGGATTTAAAATAGTTTATATGATGAAATATTCAAAAGAGCACACAAAGTCATATCGATTACGGGTTTATGATGGTATCAAAGAATAATTCTTTGTCAACTACGCGGGAAAAAAAATTGAGAATTTATTAGGATCAGTACCATCAACAAACACTCGTGGCTTCAAGGTGGTCTAGAAAACCGGGAATTCTTTTTATAGTTCTCGAAGCAATTGTTTGTTTTTTATTATTATTAATTTTGTTCAACTACTAAGACGCTCCAAGTGATGTCGTGAAGCATTATACAAATACAAGTAATGAAAATAAAACTGTTGTATCATCTTCTCTAATTAACGGATTTGTATCGAAACCAAAAAATGAAAATTTGGATGTGCATGTTCGCCAATTGGTCAAATTTTGATACCTGAAATATAGTGTGGCAAGTCGATGATGAGCTCTATGATAAGATGGTTCTATCCTTATCGCCTCTCTGCACTCAAACACAGCCTCTACCAATCGGCCCAGACCAATCAAAGCCGCGCCTTTGTTGCTATAATATGTGGCCTTAGTAGGATCCAGAGAAATCGCTTGATTATACATTGCCAAAGCTTCACCAAATCTCCCTATTTTGTACTTTTCATTTCCTAAGTTTTTCACCACTTCAGGATCAAGAATTGTCGCGCCCCTGTAGATATTCCCAAATTGTGACATTTCTACACTATTTTTCCTCAAAATATTGCCACTAATTAAACTAGCCCCAATTTGTTTATCCAAGTCCATAGCCTTGAGACTTTTTGAAGATGAAATTAGTACGTTGCCAGAAGAAGCTCGGGTAAGCGACTCCCTCCTGAGTCTTGAGCCATTGGACAATGATGACGTGGAGCTTCTGGCAGAACCCGAAGGCCTTTTTCTTGAACTTTTTAGATTGCATTTTGAAGAAACAGAAATAGTAGTGGCTTTTGGCTTTTGGTCTATTCTAGGCAAAGGCTTATTAGCTGATTTATTGATGGTGCTTTGTGGCTTGGTTGAATTATTTTCGTTACTTGGTAAAAGTGATTTTGTAGGGGATCTTCTCAGCCCAAAGAACCTGTTTCGAAAAAACACATTCATAAAACAACATCCCAGTCGATTCTCAACCGAGTAATTCATGGTTTCCGCCATCTCAATCAAGCGGATGGAGATTTAGTCTGAGTTGGTTTAGTGTGAACTTGGAAGAATATTTGGTGCTAAGGGAAGAATATCCAACAATTGTACAAAATAAATAGAGACTATTTTAATGAACAAAAGAATCAAGAGGGTAATAATAAATCAAGAATTGGCTTGAAGAGAAAGCATGATCTCTCTTTCAGCAGAGCAAGTTTTGTGTTTATATAATGCAAGTGTAAGGCCCCATGGTAGAGTTGCTACCAAGGAACTAACTTTTCTTTTCAAAAGTAAGTAATGAAGTGAGTTATTAAGAGAATGAACCAAGTCAGAAGTAAAGGAAGGGAAGTAGTGGTTTAGTTCAAAAATATATTCCAAGTAAGGGCGGTCATCGGATCCGCTACCTGTCGGGTCACGTCTGCCTAATTCGATTTGGATCCATCGGTTTGATATGGACCCGATCTCAAACCTGACTCGGACCCTTTAGGTCCAGGTTAGGTCTGGGTCTAAAAAGCCCAACTCAGATACCAAATCCACATTACCAACCAATAATTCAATAGTTAAAAAAAGTACCCAAGGCAATTAACACCCTCTCTAATTCACATTGACAGTCAATTGACATATCAATCCACCCGAATCAGCTCCATGCCAATATATCCATCTTTGTAAGCACCCCCTTCTAATCCCGCAAGTACGCGACTAGAAGACTCACACTTCACCCAGTCCGAGTCATGTCTGGCCAGGGGGTAAAATGCCCACCCTTAATTCCAACAATATGTTCAATTTTAAATGCGACTAATTATTAAGATATGATATTGATTATACAATACCAAATCAATTCACATCGTCCAAAGTGTAACTTTTTGTATTTTAACTTTATTACAGGGTGAATATTTTATTTATGCACTTCTTAAATACATAGGTTGTGTCTTTTTCAAAACGTGTACCCTACTCCATTAATGATAAATTTATTTTGATCCGCACACAATTTTAAATAATTTCAAATTTAAATTTGACTTAAATAATGATGACCAAATATACCCAAATATTTGATTAATTCTTGTTTCTAATAATTATGCAGAGAAATTATGTAAATTCTCCTTATTTAATAATGATTGAATTTTCCTAAAAAGGTAAGTATTTAATTAATTTTGAATAATTCAAAATAAAAATTATTTGAATTATTTGTGAAAAGATGAAGCAGTAATTAACTAATTACATAAACATTTTGGTATTTTTTATTATTTTTTCCACCTAACTAAATGGTCCAAAATCATTACATCCCTAAGGTTTGGGGTAATGAAACGAACAACCCCTATGGTCCTAGAAACTACAGATAGATCCCTCCATGATTTAAATCAAGATATAGAATAATGTAAAATTCAGTATGTAACCAAAGATTTATTATAAAAATAAAAAAAAAATTA
>MKEJ01078660.1:0-13920 GCA_001753735.1 Embelia ribes
ATATCTAAAGCAACGACTCGGAAGATATAACTCCACACATTACACACAATATAATTATGTTTACTGTTATTCATCCAATGATATCACAGTTAGTACAAATTTATTTCACAATTAAATATACACCACGACCATACTCTACCTCGTGACTTTATGCATAAAGGTTTGTAATTTATGCCAAGAAATTTTTTCACTAGGGGACTAGTCCACATTACCCCCCAAATATCACAAAAATAGGGTTAGTCCACGTTACCCTATTTATATAAAGGTATGGATGACAGAATCAGTGCACATTACTCTCTAAACACTTTTATTTCATTTTTTTCACAGTTTTAATCCACATACACAATCACTTTACTCTTGAATTTAAGTTCTCAATCCACAAACCACAATTAAGTATTAACATAAAAAATGAATACACCCAAACTCAATAACACATAAAAACTCATCATGAACACAAACACGTATAAACTTGAGGTCCTAATCACAATTATGGTAAAGCTAACCGCACCTGAGATTTGGTGCACAACTCTTTGAAAAATTGGACAAAACACACTAATTTTTTTCTCCACCGAAATCACAACCTACTTCACGATCACCGACGAGTAATTAGCATAAATCAAATCATTATTCTCCTTTACACGTCAATGTTGTGAATAGTGCTCGTGAACAATATCATGAATAGTGCCCCGTGAACAGTGCCGTAAACAGTAACCGCAGATGAACAGTGACCGCATATGAATAGTGATTCTGCCCGTGAAAAGTGTTCTGCCCATGAACAGTGCTTTCCCGTGAACAGTACTTTTTGCGTGAACAGTGATTTCGCGTGAACAATTATTTCCTCAATTCTAACACATCAATAATGTCAATTTGATAACAAAGTCTCTAATTCTACCCGTACTTTAGGATTTGGTTGCCGGAATCCCTCGAAAAGTGATCGAAAATATGAGCCTTAATTATCCTTCAAAGGGTTTTCACCCAATCCTATATCAACCATCAAATTGAGTCAAAATTTCATAATACAATGATTTACGAGCACCAATCTCAAAGAAATATGATTCAAAAAAGTTTAGACAAATTAGGGCTTGAATGCTTGGAAATGAATCGAAGAAATACTTACACGGATACGACGAGGGCGAAATGAGGATCAAGAATCCGTTAATAGTTTCTCCGTTGGCCCTCTTCTTCTCTCAGATTGGAAGAGTTTAGGTTGAAGTTGGCTTCTCTCTCTCTTCTTCTCCCTTGATAATGTAGAGTTATGTGAACTAATAACTGTCGTAATATTTTAGGAAAATAAAATAAATTTTATTTTTTATTCCTTTTACTAAACATTGATTTTATTCTCAAATTGACCATCATGGTCTGTAAATTGAGCAATTTAGTGTTAAATAAATATTGGGGTCTTACAGGTATCATATCAACAACAAAATTTTAGACCCGTTAAAATAATAACAAATTGGAACTCTTCTATAATTTGTAAATAATCTCTTAAATTTTAATACTTCAATCTTCACTTGTTTGTAATAACAAAATGATGATAATTCTTTAAAATTATGTCTTTGCATGAAATAAAAACAAAAATATGTCCAATAAGTTATCTGATAATTTGTTTTACCAGTTTGTCGGAACTATATTTTCCTTTATAACTTGTTGGTTCCATGAATAACTAGTGTGGCAACTTATTGTCAAATTTAGAATATCTAAAAGTATTTTCAATAACTAATAAAGAATACAAGTCCGGTTTATATACATATATGCACAGAGAGACTACCCAGTAATTAAATTCAAGATAAATTACAATTTCGCCCCATGAGGTTTATAGCAATTGCAAATAGCCCCTAAGGTTCCTGAAATAACACTATCCCCTAACGAAGTTTATATGTTGACTGCATTATGCTCCAAAAATGTTGGGGGGCAAAGTGAAATTTAACTTTTAAACCATAAATTACCCTTAAAATTACCTAAATACCCTTAATGTAACATTCATTCTCTATTTTTTTTTTTAATTTCTTAAAATTAGATTTTATAATTTCATATATGAACTGATTGTATTGTATAATGTTTCTCTAATATCCATAATTATTAACTTCAAAGTAAATAAAGTAAGATGGTAAAATGAAGGGTAAAATGGTCTTTTTCCATGCAAGCCAAACTATTATTTTGACTTGGGGGTATAATGTATTTTCAAATATCTCAGGGGATATTATTACACAACCATTAGTCACATTTCGGCTACTCCTTTGATGCACAAATTATTACACAACATATTTTTTAAAAAATTTAAATTATAATCATTTTAAACAAAAATATCAATTTATATTTTTTTAATATAAAATAAGTGTATATTGAAATTTTTTTATAATAAAAATATTAAATTATTATATTTTAAAATTTACTAAAAAAATGCATTGTACAATCATGTACAGAAGGACGAAGTAAAAACTTAATGAACAGATAATTAATTTTTGAAAAAATCCTCCTCTATTAGTTGTGGATGCTTTCGTATATATTTCATAGAAAGATGTCCATAAAATTTTAGAAATTTCATGGAACATAAATGTAATGTAGAACCTTATAATAATAATAATAATTATTTTTTTTTTCCCTTTTAATTAATTAATTAAAGTAGAAAGCCGTGTGTTTCTGTGTTGTCTGTATTTGACCAGAGAGGGTCTCACTGCTTGACTTTTCTTCCTTTTTAAATGTTACATACATTATATATATACATACAGAGAGAGAGAGACACGGAGAGAGAGAGAGAGAGAGAGAGAGAGAGAGAACGTCAGCCGGCCGGCCCGCCAGAGAGAGAGAGAGATTCCTAACTACTTCTTTCAAGGTCGCACAATAACAGATCTATAACTAAATAATCCTAATATTTTCTAAAATTGAGAGAGAGAGAGAGAGAGGTGGTGGTGGTGATCGGGATGCTTCCGAACAACGCTCCGTCGAGCTCCGGCGCCGCCGCCGGATCCGCCGATTCCTCAGCCCCCAGACGCAATTCCAAGCGCCCTAAATGTTTGCCTCTCTCTCTCTCTATGTGCTATGATTTTATTTATTTGGTGATTAATTACTGAACTTTTAATCAGTATTTAGCTTGTTCATGTGTGCCCTGTGCTTTGATCGCTCGAAGTTTCATTATTGTTCTGGGTTTGACTTTTTATCCAAAACAAATCATAATTTTCATTATCCTATTATATCTTTGTGTAGTGTATAATATATATAACTATTTGGGTTATACCAAAAAACATAAATTTAATGCCCCTATTTGATCATGGTGTAGAATTGAAATTGTGTGGTAATGCTTGATCCTATTTGGTCCTTCATATCTATTGATCATGCAATTCTACTTGGGTATTTGTAAGTTTAGGGTAAAGCAGTTCGTAATATTGGGTGTAAATGAACAAAACTGTTCTAGAGCCGCCCACTAGCAGCTTGTTAAGGCTTGGCTCGGGCTCTAGTTCGTTTAATATTGAGCTGAGTACGAGCCTAATTGTAGGGCTTGTTTATTGAACGAGCTAAGCTTGAGCTTGAAATAAATTATATTATCCGAGCTCGAGCCAAGGCTAGTTTGGCTCGGTTGGTTTGTTTATACTTCTGTTCATGTTGTTTACAGAATTTTATCCAAAAATTTGTCACCCTATATTAGTTATTCCATCTTCTACCTGGGTATTTGTAGGTTTAGGGTAAAGCAATACTTGTTTTAATTTTCCGACTTTCCTTTAATAACTATATCTTTGTGTGTTTTATGAACGGTAATTGATATTTAATCACAAAACCCGAAAGTGGGCATTACTGATTTCCTTTCATGGTTTTGGATTTGGATGTGTGTCACCGATTTCCATTAATTTCAATGGATTTATGTGATATTTACTTTTGTAATACATGTTTGGTTCAGGTTTTACCTGAAAAGTTTGTTCTCTCCAACGATTGGCCAAAGGCATATTTTTAAATTTTATTTACTAGATACAGACAAACAGCTTATTCATAAATTTGTCAAGTTATAATGGACGGAATATAACTTGTGAAGTCCTTTGTTTTGTTGTTTCTTTGGAGGGCTTGTTATTATGTTTAACCACAATGCGGCTTAGCCCTAGTTACTTCCCTTCCCCTTAGGTGTTTTAGGTTTAGAGTAAAGCAAATAAAATGTCTTCGTTTGTCTAATTTATACAGTACTTGTGTAGCTTTCTCGGTTTTCTGCACTAGAAAAGGAAAGAGCATGAACGCCATTCTTTTATTGTCATTTTGCTAATTCACTACTTCTCTTTCTTGTCACGTTACATTATGTGCTCTCCCCCAACATGCACATGCGCACCATCACTAAAAGAAAAGTATAAAAGGGAAAAAAAAAATCAAGCTGGACTGATTGGGGTAATTTTTTTCCGATTCTTTTATTTGTGTAGATTCAAAATTCACTCAACAGGAACTTCCAGCTTGCAAACCTATTCTTACACCGGGATGGGTGAGTACTTGGTTCTTTTACTTTTACGTTTAATTAGTTTTATTATCAGGAAGTACTCCTTGTAATCAAATTCTTCAATATGCGCAGGTGATTTCAACCTTCCTGCTTGTTACCGTTGTCTTTATTCCCATTGGGCTAGCGTCCTTGTCTGCCTCCAATAAGGTACTCTGAAGACTGATGAAGGTTTGGAGTTTGAGCAATTATCTATTTTCACTTGCCTTCTGTGATTATAAGCTTTTGTTTTTTGTCATTAGGTGGTTGAAATTGTCGATCGGTATGATTCTGACTGCATACCACCAGACTCAAGAAGTTCAAGAAGTGATAAGATCAAATTTATTCAGAATTCTGCAAATAATAAAACCTGCACCAGGACACTGACGGTATTACTTCTCCCTTGTAGTTGGATCTTGTCTTGTGACGAATAATCGTTTTAATGCCTGTGAATGCATATTTCAAGAAACGTGCAAATATTATCCGACATGAATACTAATGGTCAATAATGTTTTTAACCTTCGGCCTCTCCAGTGGACAAAATTTCTAATAAAAGTCGCTTAGGATTTGCGCAATATATCTTCTTCTTATTTGGCGGTTACATTTTGCGCCCACCTACATCCATGCTGTGTACTTTGCCTCTTTGGTAGCGAGGTTCTGTTCTGCTTTCCTTTGGTAATCTTACGTCTTTTTATCATTTCAGGTGCCAAAGGATATGGATAAACCTATTTATGTTTACTATCAGCTTGACAACTTCTATCAGAATCATCGCAGGTATCTTTAACAAGTGTTGTTGAATTTGTTATGTTCTGTTTGTTATGGAAAGTAATATATGCTGCTTGTATTCTATATTTGTCAAGTTTATTGGTTTTTCTGTTCTGCGAGAAAAGCAAATTGTTGTCAGGCTCTCTCATCTGTTGTTTCGGACTTTTGGGTGATATCTGTCCCTCATCTCTCATGCTGTTGCACTTTGTGCCTCCCACCAATTATCTCCCCGTCTTATTTGTCTCTCATTGTTCATTTACTAAACACTCCCAAAATTATCCTTACGTACTACTATCACAGGGTTTCAGGGATTCCCCCGCCAACTGCAGCTTGTATTTAGAGGAACATCCAAATAATTCCACAATGAGACGAATGATTAATTAGTGAATTGTGTTGCTTAAAGCGAGAGGTGGAAAAAGGGAAAAGGGTAGTTGGCCAGTAGTTTCCCTGTCACTTTTTCCATTTTGACTTTATGTTTTCTGTCCCTTTAGATTCCCTCTCGTCTTCCTGTTTATTGAGCTTTACTCTCTCGGCAGCCATTTTTATGCCTGAGCCTGAAAAGGATTTCATCGCGTCACTTATCGTAAGCTAACTATAATAAAACAATAACTCTCTCTTAAGAAAATTATATCCAGATGATGGTTAACTTGGCAAAGTTTAAGCACATAAAACATTGTTCCTTGTTGGTTTTATATTAATAAATTATCATTGTTAGTTTCATTTACCCTCTTCTTTTTGACTTTATAGTTGAACCTTTGTTTGGTAAGCCAACTTGTAAATTTTACTTAATAAACTGTCGTAAGCATTTAGAATCTTCGGTGATTTTTCTTATTTTCTTTTCTGGGTCAATAGAAACTGAAATCCTTGATTGCTGATANNTTGATGATTTTGTGGGCTTCAATTAATACAGGTATGTAAAGAGTCGGAGTGATGAGCAGTTAAAGAATAAGAATAGCGAGAATGATACAGACTCATGTAAACCTGAGAATGAGGCCAACAACATGTCGATTGTTCCCTGTGGTCTTATTGCTTGGAGCTTGTTTAATGACACTTATAGTTTATCCCTTACCAGCAAGAATTTAACCAACCAGAATTTAACCATTATTAAGAAGGATATATCATGGAAAAGTGATCGGAATCACAAGTTTGGGAAAGATGTCTTCCCTAAGAACTTCCAAAACAGTAGTTTTAAAGGGGGTAAAATTCTCGATTCTTCGATACCAGTAAGTCTTTTGCCTATCTATGTATAATTTTAAATTTAGGCATATTACATACAAAACACTTTAAAGGTCCTTAGAATTGCTACTCTATTGTTTGTTCTTTTCATATTTCTTTTGTTGAAACTGTGTGGTGCAATGATTTCTGTGCTCGGTTTAAAAAATATGTTTTTAACTATCGGCCTTTTCTTTTGCTAAAATTGCTCATTGCATTATCTTTCGACACTGAATAATATGGAATTGAATTATGGTTATTAAAGAAGTGTGAAAATAATTGTGGAAGTATTCTTTACCAGGGACCACTGAAAAATAATTCTGCGCATGGTATTTGGTTTCCCTCTAATTTCTATGCATAAGACAAGGCTCTTAAGAGTAAATAAATTTCACTAGTGAGAACCAGCATATCTGCTGTTTTAAGGGAAGTGATTCTTATATTAGAAAGAAAAATAGTTTTAGATAATACATCTTTGGCAAGTTCAAATCAACACGGATTGTGTATCCTTGAGAGCCACCCCAGGGCCTTTGACTAGGCCAGGGTCCGAATTACGCTCTTGATGGATTATAAAAAATAATAAATAAACATAATATAAAGTAGCGGTCACCTTTCTTTCTCTCAATGTATTCCCCACATTACATCTTGTTTACCTAATCTTTGTGCAATATTTCTATGCAGTTGGTATTACCCTTTTTCATATCATAGAGGAATATTCCCTTGCAATTTAATTTTTTACTAGTTAAAGCTTTCCCCCCCTATGGATTCCCTTAATTATCCTTTTTTTTTTTCTCGTGACAGTTAAGTGATCAGGAGGATCTGATTGTTTGGATGCGAACTGCTGCTCTTCCAACTTTCAGGAAGTTGTATGGCAAGATAGAGGTGGATCTGAAAAAAGATGATAAGATTAAAGTTATCTTGGATAACAATTACAACACTTATAGTTTCAGTGGGAAAAAGAAGCTCGTGCTTTCTACGACCACCTGGATTGGAGGGAAGAACGACTTTCTCGGCATCGCTTATCTTACTGTTGGTGGTCTTTGCCTTGCTTTGGCTATAGGTTTCTCCATTGTATATCTCGTTAAGCCAAGGTAAATTTCTTTTAACCATAGCCACCTAAACTAGGGCTCTTCAATTGGGCTAGTTTGGTTTTGCTTCTGCTTTTCCGCTTGTGTTTTTATTTTTTGGTTAATGTGGTAAAATTTTTATTGTTTGTGGGAATACTATGTTTAGATTCAGAAATCAATAAGCACTGCCAGATCCATAACCCATTTAGTTTATGAATCGATTATTTTGGTATTTGCTTGAACTTTGCTTCAACTTTTCCTGCAAATGTCAAGTGTGGTATTGGTTAGATTCTTACCTAGGTTTTCCGTGGAAGGAACCCTAATACACGCTCCAAAGAATAATAGAGGTAAGGAAGATGATTTACTGTTATGGGAGCATAAAATAATTGCAGTGCAAGAGAATATGAAATTGTTTAAGAACTAGCAATATACGCAACACTGAAACTATCCGCGTTTTGGCCTCGTTTTCTCCCTTTGCACTAAGTCCCAATGAAGCAACAATGTCTTGGTTTCCTGCGACACATATTTTGTATTATCTAGTTATCTGAAAAGAATAAGGGCTTGCTACTTTGTTTATGAGGAACCAGCTGCTTTATTAAGATTAGACACCGTTATATTGTGAGCTACAAATTATGCAGTTTGGATTTGTTTCCCTTTTCGTGTTCTATAAATTGCTGCCTTTTTGTCCCTGGTATCACACTTTTAGTTAGTTATGAGTTCTTGTGGATCTATATGCGTTACATGGTGTGTTGTTTATTGGCGTTTCTAAACAACCTCAGGAATAAGTACTATGATTATGTATGTTCTTTTTGTGTGCACAATATTTTTTGCATATTGGACCAGAGATAGCCCAAAAGCATTATTGGTTTGTTTGGTTAGCTTTTAAGCAAATAAGTCAACTTATTTCTAACTAAGAAAAAAACTGAATGCATTTAGCTTAAAAATTTTAGCTTATTTAAGATAAAATAGCAAATAAACTCATCTTTTAAGCTGAGCAACCAAATAATCTCCAGCTTTTACGCAGAAAAGTTGATACGTTGCAACCAAACAAGCCTACTTCAACATACTTTTCAGATATTGGTGTTTAAGATTCTATAATTCCTATTTTCATACTTTTCAGGCGACTGGGAGATCCATCGTACCTGTCATGGAACCGGAACCCTGGAGGCCATTGAACTGGCTCGTCATAAGTTAAACTCGTGCTTCGTTTTGATTTCGTCTTTGTGAATGTATTCTTATCTGAAGATTTTGAGAAGGATTGTGTAACTGCATTCTAATCATATTTTTTTTAGCCACCTTCCCTTCGGGTGGGTATGCTGTAAAAAACACGCAGATGTTATATACACGCGTATTTAGAAATTTCCTCCGTACCTCCGTTTATGCACTGAAACATACAGTTGATAGCTCGGCTTCTTGTTCTTTATGTTTTGCACCTTTGGTTCCCGCTACATCAGTATTTGATTTTTGTTTTTTAAAAATTTATATATACACAACTAATTAGTATCAGGAAAGAAAATACGCGAGAACAAGAATATAAATTAGTTCGCTTCATACGAGAGAAACACGCGGGGCTTTTTAACTTTATTAATCGGTATTATCGCATGATCAAATACAAGCTGTAAAAAAATTAAGGTTTTGTTTTCTTAATAAGAAAATACGTTTAGGAAAATAAATTTAACGTCTTCTTGCAAGTTAATATATATAATGATAAAAAACCCTTTTTTTTCCTTTATTTATTTTTTAAAAATATGAATATTGGTCTTTTGCAGATGTGAGCAAGGATGATAATAGCCATAAGTTATAATTTATTTTACTAAAAATAATTAATTCCATGTGCGATTTTCCATCACACTAACTTCAAACTCCAATTTTTGGAAATTATTGATGGGTAAATTTGAAATAATGGATCACTTATTCACTACGTTAATGATAACTTGCAATTTAAGACCCCATTTTTTTTTTATTTATTGAACTTTAGTTTTTCTAATTAATAATCAATTAATTTTACTCATCCGTTCTTCATACAAATAATAAAAATCTGCAACAGTAGTCTCTACTACAGTAACAAGTGTGGGAATCAAAACTTGTGTACCTCAGATTGTGATAGGGATCAGTGTTATAATCTCCAATTTTTCATTTTTATTTATTTAAAAATTAGATAGCATTTAGTTGATCTGCTTCTAAGCTAAGCTTATTTTTTGTTTTGGTTTGAATAACCTAGAAATTTTAAGTAGTTATTGTTTATAAGCTTTATTTTTTTAGCTTTGTTTACTTAAAAACTAGACAGTATTTGGTTGATCTGCTTCTAAGCTAAGCTTATTTTCTGTTTTAGTCTAAATAATCTGAAAATTTAAATAGGATGCTTCCGACTTTTACCTTGATTAGAAATAAATAAATTTATTTGCTTAAAAACTGTTAGTGTTAAAATGTCCACAGACTCTGTTGGTTTGTTAGGAGTGTAATTAGGTGAACATCTGCTTTATTGTACTGATTATTAGAATTGTCGATTTTTTAGTTGTGCAACCAAATGAATGATGTCATATTGAAATCTAAACTCTTAACTGAACTAAGATAATTGAATTGCAACTTATGTAAGTTTTTACGTTCCTTTCTAATTACTAAAAAATCTAAATTATGTACCAAGCCTAATAGATAGTAACATGTTCAATATATTACAACTAATTTTAATTAAAATAAATTAATAATAGTGATAGTATGTTATTTTGAGTTTGTAGTATTTTATTCTCAAAGTACAGTAATTCTTGTATTTTACAGAAAAAAAAAAATTACAACTTGGTTTTACTTTTCGAACAAACCAGTGGGAAACCCATGCTTTGCTTGGGACACAAAAAAAAAACATACCGCATACAATTTTTCTCGGTTTATATTATAGTTTTGTAGAAATTTGTATGTATATCTTGAAGTTGTGCATGATTTTATTAAAAATTTAGTTTTAATAATTTTTATTATGATAAATTTTAATAATTTTTATTATGATAAATTTATATATATACACACTATGATAATGTTTTTATAAAAAATTAATATGCATTTACGTTAATTTTGGGTATTTGAAATTCTTATTATGACAATAATTTTAAAAATTAATATTGATTATGATAATATTTTAAATATTTATTGAGAATCTTATATTAGTATGAATTAATTTATAAAAATATTTATTTCCTCAAAATATGTTATTTCTCATGATAAGTTATCTTGTATTTATGTAGAGATATATATGTATATCTTGGTACTGTGCTTGATTATGGTAAATTTGTTTTTAATAATTTCTATTATAGTAAATTTTGTTATTTTAAAATTCTAATTTAATGGGATACATATCAAGTAATTGTCGGATAAATGTTGCGATTAAAGCGAATATAGTTGGAGTGTGATGCGCGGTTTGTGGTAATATGTTTTATTTTATATCATTTTTAATTCAAATTATTTTATAAAATTATTTCCGATTTAATTTTTTTATATCACATCATGTATTTTTCCTCCAGTTAATTATAACTTTGTAAAATTTTGGATATGGCAACATTTGTTCTATGATAATATTTTTACGAAAAATTAATGTCCATTTAGATTAATTTTAGTTATTTGAAATTTTTATTATGATAATATTTTAAAAAATAATCTTCATTAATGCTTTAAAAATTTATGGAGAATATTATATTGGTAAAGATAAATTTATAAAATTATTTATTTACTAGAAATATTTTGATTTTTAGACATAATTTTAGTAATTTATATTATAATAAGTTATCTTATAGTCATACAGAGATATATGTGTATATATTGGGACTGCATGTGAACTTATAAAAAATTTAATTTTAATAATTTTTCGTATCCCATATGATCAATTCTCAAAATGCATAGCACCACTCTATTATTGGATTTATTGCCACCTCATTGTAATATTTGGGTGTCGAACTTCTGAATGGTCTGTTAAATAGTGTAATTTGTGAAAAGTTTCTTGATACTTCGTTTTCGTACAACAAAAGAATGTTTGAACCCTGTAACGAGTCAAAAATCTCACGTGGATGCCACATGGATAGATTCTGTCTGTCCAAATTGTATCGATTGAATGAAAAATTAATAGATGGTGTATCAATTGGACAAAAAAAAATTAGTGTACTAATTAAATTTTAGCCTATAGATAGTTGTACTAATATGTATTTAACCCACAAATTAGCTATTCGAAATCAAAATGTATTGATAATTCTTGATATCTCATCAGTATATAGAAGTTTAACTCATTTATAAAAGTGGAATTATAAAAGGAATTTTTTATTTTTTTTTTTTGTAGAAACAATAAAGAAAAGCAGGTGGGACTGCTCTTCAAGAATGAATAGAATTTACGGTTTATCAAACAAAAATCTTTTTCTCAACCTACTGATTTTATTTTCACTCCAGAACTGAAATTGGATACAAGGCCAAAATAAACAATGCGAATATTCCGATTTCTCTAAAAGGAAAGCAATAATTATTAGTCTTAGGAGTGAAAAATACAGAAAAAAAAAAAAACAAAGGAATCAAATTCTCTTGAATTCAAAGACCTTCAAAGAATCTCAAGTGGTCTTCAAATGTCTCCCCATGACGGATCTTGGACACCGATCCATCGTCTTCGACCTAAAGATACCAAATACCACTCGATAAATTTTGCATGTACGAGAACTGGAATATCTGACATTTCCGATGGAAAATTTTATTCGCTAAAACATTGCATCAAGAAACTTGAAATAAAAGGAATAGGCTTCGAGAGCAGCCAGAGCAAATGGGGATGAAACATCCATCACTCGTTCAAATCACGAAAAATAAGTCACATACATATTGAATTAGACTCTAATTTAAGGTTCGATTGTTTTGGTATAAAATATTTACAAGAAAATACGTTCTAGACTAAAAAATGTGAGCATAAATGTGCATTGAGAAGATATATAAACAATGGAGAATGTTAAAGTAGAGCATTCAACAAGAAAATAATTTACAAAACCGAAAAAAAGGAAACCAAATGAGTAGGGATGGAATGTGTGTATGCAAGACTAAGGCTTAGTTTC
Source organism: Embelia ribes (assembly GCA_001753735.1). Lineage (NCBI taxonomy): Eukaryota > Viridiplantae > Streptophyta > Magnoliopsida > Ericales > Primulaceae > Embelia > Embelia ribes. Next base: position 12,555 of record MKEJ01078660.1, read on the forward strand.
GGAATGCTGGTGCTTTTGAAAATCCGCTTCTCAAAATTGATTTTGAAAGTTGGTAGTGAAAGAAGGAATTATCATAGTATTTGGTAAATAAATTCTAAAAGTTGCTTTGATAAGCAGTGTAGTGTTAGGTAAAGTCATACTTTTTATTGTAAAAAGATAAAATTAGATATGCATGGAAAATAAAGCAACTAAAATTAAGGCTATTTTTGTAATTAATGATAGGAAAAGAACAAGCACCTTTTGAAAGCATTAAGGCTACTTCCAAAAATACTCCTAGAAAAACAAAAGTGGTTTATTAAAAGCAGCTGCTTTAATCTTTACGAAATGCCACAGGGTACCATTTCCAAGAAAAATAAGCAGAAACAAATAGAAAAAAAAATCCAAACTGGACCTAGGTTAAAAAAGGCGTACCCAGTATTCTGGAGGGCGCATCTTCAGATTGTAAGTCGATGCCATGCTCATGCAATATGCGCCAGCATCATGAACTACTAAGCCCGCTCCCTGCCAAAGGAATTGAAAAAGTTATTAAATAATAAGTTTTAGGGAGGAAAAAGAAAAAAAATTAACTTCCGAAAACAAGATGTAGTATGTCGAGATAAATTACGCCATCCGGAGTTGGAAGTTCCCTGTCCTTCCCCAAGAAATCAGCAGACTCGCACACGGGGCCCACCACGTCAAAGGTTTCCACCTTTGCATCGGGGGGTGTCGGAGAAACAAACTCTATATGCTGAAAAAATATACATATGCACAAAAGATACATTAGTCACATTCATGAATACCACCAACATTATATCAGGACACCGAAAGAAAAAAAAAGAATAAACCAAAACAGATTTCGGTAATATATCGCTAGCCTAGTGGCCAATTATAAATCAATACTACAGGTCAGGGATCAAAACAAATTTGCCAATTTTCTTATGGTACAATACAAGTATAGATAAACGTCATATCAATTAACACGTACTTGATAAGCACCATAAAGACTGGGACGGATAAGCTCGGCCATGCTTCCATCAATCACGACAAAATTCTTGGTTCCATTTGTTTTGACCCCAGTCACACGATTAACCAGGCAACAAGTGTTTGCAATTAGAGATCTCCCAGGTTCGATAATCAGGTTGAGACCTCTTGACAATACCAGCTCCCTTACCTAAAAGGAACAAAAAAAAAAAATTTACATAAAATTTATTCGATAGTTGGATGTGTAGTTAGAGACTAGAAAAGTAGCCCTTACAGTGTCAATGAGATCTCTGGGAGAAGGAAGAACAGCACCAGCGTGGTAATAATCAATCCCAAGCCCACCTCCAATGTTTAAGTAGTCGATTTCAAACCCTTGGGCCCGAATTTCGTCAATATAGTTCACCAT
>MKEJ01078665.1:0-12648 GCA_001753735.1 Embelia ribes
AATCTCTGAATTTTCTAGATGTTACAACGAGTCAACGAACATCTCACTTTTTGACTTAAAGCATCTTCCACCACGTTGGCCTTCCTAGTTGTGGACTAAAGTCGTACTGGTCCAAATACTCTATCTACTGTCGTTGCCTAAAGTTCAAATCACACTGGGTGAAAATGTACCTTAAGCTATTATATTCTATTATAATCTAATAAGACCTCAAATTGTTCGCTATATAAGTAGGGTTGCCAAATATTTGATGCAAAAACCACTATTGCTAACTCTAAGTCATGCATGGGGTAATTCAATTCACGATTTTTCAATTGATGAGACATATACGCCATTACTTGCTCCATCTGAATCAAAATACCTTCTAATCTTTCTCGGGTTGTATTACAATACACAGTGTATCCTTTGCCACATTTAGGGATAATAAGAATTGGAGCTTCTGTAAGTCACTTCTTCAGTTCTCAAAAAGATCGTTCGCACCTTTCATCCCATTCGAATTTGAATCTTTTCCTGGTGAGGCGGGTTAACAAGGACCCCAAGCATGATAAATCTTGAACAAAATGTTGATAATAGCCAGCTAGGCTAAGGAAACTTTGGATTTCAAATACGTCTTAGGCCTCTCCTATGCTGATATCACTTTAACCTTATCTTTGTCCACAGCTACACCTTCTACTGATACTACATATCCAAAATATTTAACCCGTGATAACTAGAATTGGCATTTAGACAACTTCACATAGAGTTGGTATTCTCTAAGGGCTGATAGCAATATCCACAAGTACTCTTGATGTGATCCTACCGTCGGTAAGTACACCATAATATCGTTTATGAACACGATTACAAACTTATCAAGGTGGGGGAGGAAAATTCTATCAATGAAATCTATAGATGCCACCGAAGCATTCATTAGTCTCAAGGGCATTATTAAAAACTCGTAATATCCATACCACATCCTGATTGCAATTTTTGGTATATCTTCTTCCTTAATCCGCAGCTGGCGATACCCCATTTACAAGTCAATTTTTGAGAAATATTTTGAGCCTCTCAATTAGTCCAACAAATCATTTATTTGGGGAAAAGGATATTTGTTCTTAATTGTCACTTGATTCAATTTCCGATAGTCGACATAAAGTTGCATACTTCCATCTTTCTTTTGAACGAATAGGGCCGACGCACCCCAAGGTTACACACTCAACTGTATAAAACTTTTATTTTCCAATTTTTTTTATTAGAGTTCTCAATGCTTTTAGTTCTTTAGGTGCCATTCCATAGGGAATGATTGCGATAGGAGCAGTTCCCTGAACAACGTCAATGGAAAACCCAATTTCACAAGGGGACAGAAGCCCACATAGATCATCAGGAAAAATGTCAAGGAATTATGATACAATAGGAGGCAATTATTAAACCGGTTTTCCTACAAAATGAACATGCAAGACTGAAGGGGTTAGCAAGGTCACATACCGAAGATCGCAGTCTATGATAGAATGGTGTCGTACTAATCAGTCCATCCCTAGAATAACATCAAAGCCACTCATATTCATCACAATTAAATTGCTTATAAAGGTATGACCTCCAATCACAATTTTGCAATCATGATAACACGCATTAGGAATCACAATAGTACCGGGAGGGGAGAGGGGGGTTCCATAAACAACTTTGTAGACAATAGGGTAGATTCTAATTCCAGTGAATTAGCTAATAGAGAAAAAATAAAAATCGATATGCGTCAACATAAAAAAGGGTTTATAACCAATAATTTCATTAAAGGTAAGGTACCTCAAAGATTAGAAGGCTTTCTGGGCTCCAGGATAGACTGAGCAACGAGTACACACGAGTTGGAGGTGATTGAGTTGAGGCCACCACTGGACAATTTCCTCCCTGAAGGTTTCCATGAGGACCCCTATTCGTAGATGGGGAATGCAATATAACCAATGGTGCCAAAGCTGGCACTGATAAGTACTGAGAGAATGTTTTGCATTTTGAATGCTCGCATTTGGACAATTTAAATGCATATTTCCTCAATTCTAACAATTTCAGCACTGGATTTAGAGACAATCCTTGATTCAATATTTTGAACTTTTACACTTGAAGCATCCACGAGGGTTGTTGGCAATTCCAAGGCTAGTTGGGGCCGAAGCCGTATGTCTTTATGGTTTTTGCATCTAGGCCTCTCATGGCCTTTTAGACTTGTTTGGATTTCTTACTTGACTTAACTTGGGATTGACTCAGATTGGGCTTATGCCCATGCTTATTTCTATCAAATCTCCTTCCGCTTTTAACTTGGCCTATTGCACTTGAATCCGTTCATTTACGTCCAGTTGTCCTTATCATTCGCGCCTCACGAATTCGTCGACAATTCTATCACTTCCGACCTCATAGTCACCTCAATAATCACTTCATAAATATCAAACTAGGTCGTTGCTAACACCATTTGTAGTAAGGGATGTAACCCTAATGCAAACCTTCTTACTTGCAACTTCTCGTTTGACACCATTTCAGGGGCGAACTGCAAATAAGTTTCAGATTTTTGTGCATACTGTTCTACCGTGTGCTTTTCCTAAATTAACTCCATAAACTCTTGTCTCTTTTATTCTTAATTGGTATTGGGAAAGTACTTCTCCGAAAACACTTCTTCAAATGCATCCCATGTAAAACTTTGCTCATTTAGGGTCCTAGTTCTATCCATCTACCATTCTTTAGTTTTGTCCTTTCTGTAAAAAGACGTGGTAGTCACCTTCACGATGTCATCTTCAATTCCTAACATCTTGAACTTTTTTTCTATTTCTCCAAACCAACAACATGCCTCTATAGCATCTCCTCCACCATAAAACACTGGTGTATTTAATCTTCCCAAATTACTATATGCCTTCTCAATCAAGGCTTGCCTATTTTTGGAGCTTCTCCCAGCTCGATTCGTCACCATATCTACAATCGTCTGTGCCATATTCTGCAGCGCCATTTGTATCACCGTCGATAGATTTCCAACCTCATTATTAGGTGAAGTTGGGTTAGAGGTTCCCTATTCTGATTCCGCAAAGGGAGTTTAGGTCTCCATTCAAGAAGAATCTCTTATGTTAATAATTTTATCAATTGATTTCTCAATTTGATTTTCAACTAAGGAGGGTTCGTCATCTATAGGAATAGCTTGTTGTTGCAGCAAGCGAGACATTGATTGGGTTTGAGCTTGTCTTCTTGGCCTTGTGTTTTTTGAATTAAGTCTCTCTTAAAAAAGACTATGTTGAGGGGCATCATTATGTCTTTCTATACAATCTATCACTATATTCATGAATAAGAACAGTATCTCAAATGCCTGCTATATTCTTATTTACGACCTCGCTTTACTAGTAGGTTTATATTCGTTGAAGAATACGTCTTTACACATTCACATATGTTCTCATCATGCAATCATACATAGCACAACATCTCCGACAATCAAGTAGTCTACTTCTATCCCCGATTCTATCTCCGTTGAAAACTAACAAGGTGTCCCCTACCATTCTGTCACAAATTTGGAAGTTGATTTGGCTTACCACTCGAAGGCCACTCACACAAGACACACAATATCACATATATGTCTTCACATCTTTATTTCTATGGTATTACCACAAACACAACTAACACTCATATATGCAACTTATTTTCAAACTGCCTTCACACCTCTACATGCATGTACCCATCCCAGCTTGACCAGGTTTTCGTAATATGGTTTGCTCTAATGCCATGCTGTCATGCCCCCGGAATCCGAGACCCTGGGCACGTGAGATTTTTAAGAAAATATTATTTTCCCAACAAATATATAATTTATTGACAATTTAGTCAATGCTAATTCCTTACTATACACAATGCAGAAGAAATAGCTCAAACAACAAAATATATGTATTACAAGTACTATGTTTTACAAAAGATGAGCCTTAACATACAAAATATCTAAAAAAATGGGCCCATTAGTCTACAAAATACATATCTTGAAAGTATATTTACACTATTGCTAACTAGATGATGCAACTTGAGCTCTGACGAGGAGCTGCTCCACCTAATGCTTTACCTTATGCTCCTTCTGATTCTACTTCTTCTTTTCCCTTATCAGCCAGTTGATAAACAACAAGCAGATGAGATTAGTTTACAAAAAATATTCCATATATTAATTTAGATATAGTAACAAAACATTATTCATATCATTACCGAATTCACATAAGCACCTCAATTACACACTCACACTAAATCTTATCCCGGGTATAATATTATGTTGGAAAAATATTTCACGTCAATCTGGGAACACGTACCCCAAGATTTTATATATAAAGATTTACATAGGGGTTGTAACATCCTAAAAATTTTGTAAAAGAATTTTGCCTGAATAAATATTATTATTTATTCAAGTTATAGTAATATTTATTATGTATTACGTTTTGTCGTTATTGTTGTGGTGGTATTCGTTGTTGCAGGGTGCGAGATATAGAATCATAGTCATAGAGTGTACATCTAATGCTTGTCTGATGGGTTAAGCTACCGAACAAGATTCCGGATAAGCCTCGGATAACAAGGTCCAGGGTTGTAGTTTTGAGCCAAAAGTTAGAAAATTTTCAAAGGGTTTTCACTATTTCTGACGGGTGCCCGACAGGCAGTCCGCTATCGGAAAACCTCCAGGAAGCCTACTCAAGCCCTTCACACATAACAATTTTTGGGCCCCACTACTTTATTTTTTTACCATATATCACATCATTGAATGCAAAAAAGCTATTTGGCTTCTTCTTTTGACAAAAAATAGAGAGAGAGTGTGTGTAGGTGTTTATATTTTCATTGGTTTTTATTTTGATTCGTCTCCTTTCGTTGATCATTCGGGCTCAAAAATTAAAATTTTGGAACCACTATCTCGTGGTCTACTTATTGATATAAGTTTTATCGATTCGTTTTCTCATTTATGTTTCCTCATTTTTCATGTCGATCGGGTTCGTTAAAATAAATTGATGAAACCTATTCCTTACGTCTCGTAAATGATTTTTGTGTATAGGTTCATCTTGAAACGAGGAGTGTAGATAGATCATATTGTGGATCAAAGTGGGTGTTATATATTTTCTTCGGGTTTTGATACAATTCATCTACCTTCGTTTGCCATCCATGCTTGAAACTTACATTTTTTGAATCACTATCGCAAGGTTTCATATTGATGTAAGTCTTGTCGATTCTTTTTCTCATTTCTATTTCTCAATTTTTCTGTTGTTTGGATCTGTTGAAATAAATTTAGGAAGTACTTTCCTTATGTGTCGTAGATTATTTTTGTATATAGGTTCATCGTGATTTGAGTGGCATAAGTGACTCGTATGGAATATCAAAATTGGGTTTTTTTGGGAAAATAAGAGGTGATTTTAATAGCTCTTGAGATATGAGTAGAGTATAAAAAACAATATAAATTTGAGTTTGTGCGTGTATATTGATGTGTAAAACGTGTTGTGAATTTTGTGTTCAGATTTTGGAGATGCTATGTTGTGTTTTTTGTATGTTATTTATTTTTTGTAGATATTTGAGGAATACTTGTTTTGTTAATATTCAAGACATAGTTATATTTATAAATTTTTTTAGGCGTAGTTATTTGTGCTTGTTGATAATCGAGGCGTGTTTGTGTTTGTATAAATTTGGGACGTACTGGTTTTTCGTAGACATTCGTGGTGGTATTGTGTTCATATCTACTTGAGGCATGATTATTCTAGTTAATATTCAAGGCATATTAATCTTCGTAGGGCAGATATTCCTGACTTATTTATTATAGTTGATATTCGTGATATATTTATTCAAGTTGATATTCATAGCCTACTTATTCGAGGCGATAGTCGTAGCATATTTATTATTATTATTATTATTATTATTATTATTATTATTATTATTATTATTATTATTATTTGTGTGTGTGTGTGTGTGTATTCTTGGCATATAAGTTCTAATAGACATTCGAGACGTGTTTGTATTTGAGGAGTAATTGTCTTTGTAGATATTTAAGGCATAGTGGTTTTTGTAAACATTCGTGGCATAATTGTTTTCATGGATATTGTAACCTATTAGTTATTGTTGATATTAGTGGCATATGAGTCTTGTTGGTAGATTCGTGGTATATCTTGGAGATTCAAGCACGTATGAGTTCTCATAGACAATTGTGGCATATTAGTTCTTGTAGACTTTATGTTGCCTTCCTTGTATGATATTTGCCTTTATTAATATTCGTAGCATGTTTATTCGTATTGTATTTGAGGCATATCATTCACATGTGGCATATCTTAACATTCATAGCATACGTTAACATTCATAGCATATCGTGATCCATAACATATCGTGATTCGTGTCATATTGTGGATATTTCGTGGCACATGCATTCATAGATATTTTGTGGTATATGCATTCATGGACATTTCGAGGTATATCATGGATCGTGGCTTATCGTTTATCTGTGCATCATATAATTCGTGGAATTTGAGATAATATCCTGGCTAAAAAGTATTAATCATGATCAAGATTTGAGTCTTTTCTATTTCTTTTTGGGATTTCAGTATCGACTTTTACTAAAACTTTATGGATTTCATGGATTGTAAGGCCAAAAGGTTTAATTATGATATAAAGCGTAAACTAGGGGGACTAAAGTTTAATAAAGCTGAAACTGGATGGAAAATTAATTATTTTCTTTCCTCTTTACGTTTAATTGTACGCTCAAATTCTTACGTTAACAGAGAGAAAAAGGGAGAGAAGAGAAGAAGAAAGGGAAACACAAAACCCTTCGATCCAAGAGAAAGAGTACATTGTGTGACATTCCAAATGCGGATTCAAACTCCTCTTTTGGTTCTCGTTGTTTTTACATAAATATTATCTACAAATTCCTTGGGTTTTTTATACCCATTCTTGTTCTAATTTATCAAAGTTTTATTGTAATGAAAAATTGATGACTAGATGATTGTTAATATTGAGAGTTATCTCTCAATTATAGTTGTAGGCTCGTGTTTGGGTGACCGACCGTAGAAAAGAGGATTAAGGTTGATTTCCGAGCTTTTCCAAGGGAATTCCAAAGTTGTCTTATAAGGTTCATTGTAGAACAATAATTCTTTTTTTTGGAAAGTTCATTGCAGAACAATAATTCAATTCTATAGAAAACACATGTTTTGATTGTTTTTGGGTTGTTATTCATGATAACATCATATTTGAATTGTAGTAGTTCTCGTCTAGACGAGTTGTATTTTAGTTCGGACAAGTGGTTGTTTCGTCCGAACGAGATGGTGCTGTTCAGTTTGGATGTTACTTTGCATATTATAAGGATGTTAATTGGTCGTAACTTAACACATAAAGTTGATCAAATGTTAGAAACCCTTGGCATCATAATTATATGTTTAAAGCAATAATAAATTATTTGCATGTCTTGCATGTTGGATTAAGTACGGGCATGGCTGTGATAGAGTTGGGAAAAAGGACTTCCTGTGATGTATGAATTTATGGTTGTTGGCACGCGAAGGAAGATATATTCCGTAATGGTCGGGACACATGGAGGAATGTATATTCCATAGCGGTCGTAGTACATGGAGTCTGTATTGGCCGTATCTTATGAGTACTCATGTCTTGACCCTCAAAATTGGTCAATGGCCTCAAAAATAGTATTTTCGAGTGGTCGGCAGTATGTGGGAGGACATTATATCCTGGAGATTGGATATGATGTCTGGTAGATGGTTGAGATGTGGTAAGCTATAGCAGTAAATTTACAGATGATATTGTATAGTAGTTTTCTATATTTTCTTATTGTAACCGCATGTTACATTATCATACATTTCTCTTTTCTTTAGAATTGTATTTCAGTTTCTAACTCGTGTCTGCTTTGTGGGTTTTTCTATTGTATTTTGCATGAAAACGCCAAGCAGAAATTGGGGCTGGATGTCATGAGAACTGTGGTTAGGATAGGTTGGAACTCACTCGGAGGGTCGTCATATTTTCCGTTATTTCAGTATTGTTATTACATTTATCAGACAGTTGTAGGCTGTTGGCCAAGATATTATTTTCTTTTCAGTTGAATAAAGTTGCATGGTCATAAAATATGATAACAAGATCAGATAAGTTATGGTTGTTTCATTTATATTGGAGTAATTTCATTAATAAATTATCAATGTTCGTTGTCTTATTCTATCATATGTTGCGTATGGACATTGGTGGTATATTCGGGGATGGTTAGAGATCTCAAGACATTACATGGATTTTTCGTGGAATTAAAAAGGAGGCCTACAGCCTTACCGTGGCTTATTATGTGTTGTAGTTGAGATTAGTAGCGTGTGGTTCGTAGTTTGTGTGTTGTCGTTGTCTTTTTAGTACATTTGTAGTTCATTGTTGCATTTGTTTGCTCACTTTTCGTGCCGAGGCATATACTACTTTACTTTACTGTCATTATCCTTTGAGTGCATTTGTAGTTTCTTGTTGACTTTGTAAGCTTACTTTTTTAGTTGAAGTATATACAATTTGGAGATTTCATGTTAGTGGTTGATTGATATTCATTAACATGTGCATACATATTGAGTACCGGATAGTCTCGCATTTACTATGTTCGTTGATAGTCTAACCCATATTCGTTGCATATATTTTTCTTGCTCAAATTGTTTTATAGGTGCTAATGCGGGTTTGGGATATGCTTGACAGGGTTGGATGTATTCGCGTGTTATATTTCGTAGATGTGAGTTGAACATTTAAATTATGAGGTTTATAAACGAGTTTGATGAGTTGGATGTACATTTAAATCTTGAAAAGATTTTTAGGATGAATTGATGTTTGATAATAGCGTTTGGAATGGTAGACATTTGAGTTATTGTATATTCTTTTGGTTCGACAAACTTATCACTTGATATGTGTCGGTAAACTCATAAGTTTGCTTCAGCAAATACATCGAAAATTTGTTGTAATTTTAAGTTGTGACGTGGCTTAACATTTTTCCTTTCTTTTCTTCTTTTTCTTCTTCTATTTTCATTTTTATTTTCTTTTTATGTTTTTTTATCATGTCCCTAGATTTTAGTGGAAATTCGTAACGTGAGAAAGAATCGCATATTTTTTCATTTGATTTTTTTTTATTTGAAAGTCTCAAGTTAAGATCATTATATAAATTGCTTTTGGCTAAATTTTTTCATGTTTCGTTGTTTGGGTCCAAGATTACGAGCAATGAATACCAGTTCACTTTCGTATATTTTAGAATAAAGTATGCTTTAATCCCTCTATTTTTTATATAACCGTTAGTTTCATCCCCACCTTTGTTTTCTGTCATTTTAGCCCTCCAAAATTTTATTTACCCATCAATGTCTATTAATACTAATGACATTAGCTTTTACGTTAATGACATTAAAAGGCCCGAGATAAAATTGAAAAACATATTTAATAGATATAAAATATTATTAATTCGTATAAAAAATCTTCAAAAAAAATAATTTATTTCTCTATATTTTTTTTCGAAAGTTGCAATAATCTAGCCGAATTATTTAATAGCAAAGACCGGATCTTTGCTAAAAGTTAATACTGATATAAGTTATAAATTAGGAAACTATAAAATAATTATAAATAATACTAATAATTATCAACAATTAAATAATTTTGCACGGCGTGCAGAAAATTTTATAAAGAAGTGTGCTTAGATGCATAATAAATATGCATAAGGTGTGATCTCCGTCTGCACATCCATCTTGCATCCGATACCTTTTGTATATAAAAATCAATACACCTGCGCTGCAAGGAAACAATTCCACTGAGAGAAACGCCCTCAAATATGAGTACCATATAAACATGATAGCTAACAATGGAATCATAGAACAAAATAGCAGAATTATCTCCTCTCAGAAAACAAAATCTTCTTTTAATATGACACTATTTCATAAAATCTTAAAAATGGATTACTATAAAACAAAAAATAAAATTGGCAAGCTCATTCCATGGCAATAAATATAAAGTTCATTATATCCAATTGTAATTCAATTCTCTCTACCACAGTCACGATAACCACTTAACTCATTTTCGATGAGACTCCAAATCTGCCATTAACTTTGGTGGCTTATTCTTCTTCTGCTGATATTTGGCATATGAATACCACACGCCACCGGCTGTATTAATCACCAATCCAGTCACGTTCAGTGCATGAACTTCAACTCCACCCAGCAAGACAAAACCAAGCGTCTGAAGGCATGAGAAACAAATGAATAAATATTGAAATGTATTTATAGCTTATTTGAAGTAGCTATTAAGCCAGCGTTCTTTAATTTATAACTTATTATGAGTTGTGAATTTAAATCCTCAGCACAAATGCTGATTGTTTGCTTTTCATAAATTAAAAGTTTTTAAGGTGGATGAACATAGCTTTTCTCCCAGCTTGCAAAAGACAGATTATTTAGTTTACGGTCACAGTCAAATAAGTAAAATGACCTTTAACATATTAATGTCACCTCTAGAGTAGCAATAATGTGTTAAACTTGAGTATCATACAAAAATACGGTAAGTTAAAAAATGTACTTTTGTTTGTCAAGGAAAATGTCAAGTAAGACCAGACATACCGAAGATACAACTCCCTTAAGGACTCCAACAATGGTAGTCGTCAAAGCAGAGTTAACAATGGTACATAAGAACATGGTGTAGTTGAGAACTATGCCCATCACCAACGATAAGATAAGTATCGCCAAAAATGATAATGAATAACTCTGTTCATGAAAAACAACAAAGAAATTCATGTCATATCCATTAGAAGAAACAAGATCAAGGTGTAGTTAGAACTATGCCCATCATGCCGAGAACATAAGAATCACCGAAAATGACAACAGGCGGCTCGTTTCATAGAAAACAACTAAAAGTTTATGTCAAATTCATTGTAAGCAACAAATCATATCATCATATGACAATACATAAATTGAAGCCATAATTGTTGTGGTCGTGCCAAGTGGAACACCCTAGAACTTTTACCATTTCCTTTTCAAAAGAAATCCAAAACAAAGATCCCCTGTATTTAATAGAAATATGATTAACTCTTTGAGTTCTATTTGCAGCAAAACAATGAATCGGTAAATAAACTTCAATGCTTAAATGATAATTAAAACAAAAAGTTCAATGGTGACTACAAGAAACAATGAATCTAAAGCCTAAAACAAGCACTTTTAACGTATCGAAAATATAATAAACATACATCAAATGACAGATTCATGCAACTCCTCTCATAAATCTTCAGTTCGCTAGTTCTTAATTGTTTACATATCATGGGGGTCACATTTTGAACCAAAAGTATTTTTCACACGCATCACTTTCCAAAGGGCTCTTACTTAACCTGCAAAGGCAGCAAGACATGATTATCATATAGGAACTTTGCTATGTGTGCAGGCCTTAACCACCATAGCCTTTAGCCCGCTTGAAGGACTTTAAAAGACCTATACACTCCCTTGAGCACCAAAACATAAAAGTATAAAACTTAAAGAAATAAACATTGGTTACCAAGAGATAAGCCACACAAAACTTACATAATGACCATAATGGTAAATGACTTATTGCATGATACCAAAGATGTTTTTAACGACTATTAGCTCACCAGTCATGAACGAAAAATGTCCCTTTCCAATTTGCTTAGTATCAGATGAAGCAGTCATCCGAACTTAAATGATTTTATCAGTCATTGGTGAACTTGACAACTACTATGGTCAAATACCTTCAAGGGTTGAAATCGGGAGATTCATTCACAAACATAGGAGGTCAATTTTCTACTGCTCTTTGAAAAATTAAGAATTATGCAAATCTAAGGTAAAATGGGTTCAAATACGGACCTTTGCAAATAATAAGGACAAAGAATTTGGAAACTCTCCAGTAGCAATGATGAGGAATATCAAGAATGGTAAAGACAAAAAGCTGTTGTAGAACATGATCTCAATTGACGAAAGACTATCTTCTGCACCAGATTTCTCCACCAACACAAGATACATGGTCTGCATAAGCAAGTACACGAAAACTTAAGGAACAAAACGTCAACCATTGTACTTAAAACACTAGCTATTATAAACTCAATTTCCTGTCGAGCCATGTATACAAGAAAGAATAAATATAACACCACTGGACCTGGAAGAAAACAGAAATAAAGGCCATGCTATATCCTATAAGGTCAAAGGAAAAATCTCCTAACGCAGCAATGATCACCCCAGCAGCAGTCAACATCACTGAAAGTGTAACCTGAAATAGAAGAAAGGATATGATTATTATGATCATTGTCTGATGAATTATATATAGCAACAAGTACCTTAAATTCCAAAAACAATGTAACATATAATCTTCCGTCCCCAAACTGTAAGTAAAATATGTATACTTTGATAGCAATAAAATGATATCACACTAGTGCTTCAATAGCAGAAAACCAGAGTATGAAAAGGTTTTATCCTAATGACATTTATCCCGAAAACCTACTACAAGTCTATAACACCGCTGCGGGATGGTTAAGTTGGTGAGGTGAGGGTCAGCACTTCGTCAAAAGTACATAGGTTCAACTCCTGCTTCCGGTAGTCCCCTTTGGTAGGTATCTATAAGTAGCACCACAAGTCCTCGAAGAGGCTGGTAGCCTTCCCTGGCCTTGAACTGGGGTATCCTCCCCCAACCCTAAATATATAGGTGTTGAAAAAAAAAAAAAAAAAA
>MKEJ01078669.1:0-17047 GCA_001753735.1 Embelia ribes
AATGGGTTGGAGATGCTCTTAGATGTGTGATTTGATGGATGTTTATATTGTTTTTCTCTCTCTAAAGATTCATGTTTTAAATATCATCCACTAGTATTTTTAAAAAACTTGCTAAAAATTACTAAATAAAATATATTTAAAAATTTTCTTAATCTTAATCTATGTTTCATATATTTGCTTAAAAGAATTTATTTTTTAAATAAATAAATCATAAGTAGTAAATTTTTCCATTGAAAAATATATTGCAATATTTCTAAAAAAAATTCTATAATCTACGAAAATAGATAGCCTAATGTGAGATTTTTCTATCATTTTGATTTCTCAAATGAAAAATAAAAGGAGAGATTGAATACGCTAAGGTGCTAAGGTGACAACTTGTATAAAACTTTTCACCTTTTCTTTTTTTAACGTTGTATATAATTGGGTTATTTATTTGTCGTTTTAACTAAAATAAGCTATAATTTTAAACTTAGTTATAGTTTTTTTAAGTCAAAATAAGGTGACTCATTTGTTTAAAAATTATAAACAACCAGGCTATGCATAACAACTACAGGTTGTCTGAGTCCATAAAATTTTAAAAAAAAGTGCTTTTAATTTAGGCATTTTTTTTTAATCCAATGGTTGGAATGTTTTGTAACGGCTACAAAACAGTGTAACCGCAAATCTGGTATAAATGTCTTGAATTGCATTTTTAACTAGGTCACCAAAATCTTTCGTGAAAAATGGAGCATTTACTCTCAATTATTACTCCCCAATCGCTCTCAATAGTCGCTCCACGATCGATCTCATTCTTTTGACTTATAGATTTACCGCTTTCACATTTTTGCACTTTATCTCCTTACTGGGCATTTAAGAAACCATATTTTGGGCTAATATATAAACTTCACATTTACCCTAGTAATCAGGTAAATTGTTAATGTACTTTAAATAATCGTCTCCTTAAAAGTTATATCTATAGCTACATTTATTTACACAGAAAGTTTTTTATGGCATAGACCGTCATACACTTGTAAGAGTATTTTCTACGTTATCCGTCCATTAACTCATACGGGTTGCCTGAATAGCGATGCTCGTCACTTGTGAGACACATAGGTTTATGCAATCAGGCATGAATAGTGCTTAATGAGGGTCCCAATTCTTGCTTGTTTTGCACAAGTTTAGCTTTTGATACATACATTATGGCATGTGATAAAAATTATTAAGATTCTAAAATAAAGTCAACTAGTTTTACCCTAGAGGGAGAAATGTGATGAACATCTCCATAAGATTCGAGTCTTTTGTAAATTGTGTACAATATACAATTTATATGAAAGAAGATTATTACAATTAAAAATCGGTGACATTTACTATCATTTATTAAAGAATATAATATCTAAATATAACGACAGTGATTTGCAAAAAAAAAACAATTTGAACGATATAATAAAATTTAAGTTTTGTAATCTAGACTCTATTGTTTCCGTTCATATCCAAATTCCAATAATTAATAACATCAACTGTTTCTAATGGTAGCTTCACATTCCGTTTCAAGAAATATGGATGTTTTCCCACCAAAATTGAGTCAACATAACCGTCAAGTGAGTGAGCCCTTCTCCACTTCAATCTAGCTACTCAATTGGACCAAAACACCCCTTCAACAAATCCCAAATTCCCAAACAAAATAATCCAAACCAAGGGCACAACCGTCTTTCCACTTTATAACCAACCAACCGCTTTCAGTTACAATCTCCTCCCGCCATTGCTCTGCTTCTCTCTCCCCCACTTCTCTGCTTCTTCTCCGCTGCAAAACCCCTCTCTCTCTCTCTCTCGATCAAAACTCCTTTAATGGCGATGGCGAAAATCAAGACCTCATTGATCCCTCTGAGCCCCTCGGTTTTCGCTCACCTCCTCGCCATCTCCCCCTTCTTCTCCCCCACGCCCAGCCCGCGATCCCGCCACATCAACCCCCTCCCGCCCCTCTCCCTACTCTCTATCGCCCTCGTTCTCTTCCTCCTCCTCCGAGCCCCCATCCCCCCCTGCTCCGTTTCCCTTTCCCCTTCTCCCCTGTTTTTCGCTGAAACTCAAAATTCCCAAATTACCCTCTCAAGGAGCGAAATGAAACCGCTGCCCCTGCACGGGATCCAAGAAAATGCTATTCCAGAGGAGAGAGATTTTTGGAGGCAGCCGGATGGGGGAGGGTACAGGCCGTGTTTGGATTTTACGATTCACTACAGGAGAGATTCGGCTCGGGTTTCGAAGGAGAGGAGGCGGTTCTTGGTGGTGGTTGTCTCGGGCGGGTTGAATCAGCAGAGGAACCAGATTGTGGATGCTGTGGTTATTGCTCGGGTTCTTGAGGCTGCTCTCGTCGTGCCCGTTCTGCAGGTTAATCACATTTGGGGGGATGAGAGGTAATTAAATTAATTTTGTTGTATCAGTTTTTATTGTATTTTACATTTTTCGGAATGAGTCTTGTGCATTTTGTTGGTTTTGTACTAATACGTGGTGGGTTGATTCCAATATTGGAATAATTTTCAATTCTGTGACAAGAATTAGCAAAAAAAAATATTGAATATTATTTAGGATCCAATTTTTTTATATGCTTGGGGATTGTTTCTTTTTAATCAACTGAAGAATAATATAATAAGTCTGTTCTTGTGTAAAAGTAGAGGGAAAAGAAAAGACAGGCTTTTGAAAATGTTATGATTTTTCTTTAATTGATTTCAGCTAATGTAAATTGAGTCCATTAAAATGTTGTTAGTTTTCTAATTTTTGCAGTGAGTTCTCCGACATTTTCGATGTGGAACATTTCAAGAAGACCTTACAAGCTGATGTTCGAGTCGTATCGTCACTTCCCTCGACTCATTTAATGTCAAAACAGACTGTCGTAAATCAAATCCCGTACGACATTCCTCCTCTGTGGATTCGTGCCCGATTCTTCAAACATGTAATAAATGCAAATCTCAACTTTTCGAGCATTTTTTCAGATTAACCAGTACATTTGTTCTGTATGATAATTTTTGTTGAACTTTTTTGTGATTTAGCTTAATCAAGAAGGTGTCCTTGTACTAAAAGGGTTAGATTCTAAGCTCTCCAAGAATCTACCACCCGATCTTCAAAAGCTCCGATGCAAGGTGAAAAAATTGGAAAAAAAAAATTCTAATCCGCAACTAAATATTCAAGAACATTTCCTCATTTTCTTTAATAATACAGGTAGCTTTCCATGCCTTGAGATTTGCGGCTCCAATATGGGATTTAGGGAACAGGCTTGCCAGGAGGATGTGGATCGAGGGCCCATATATTGCAATCCACCTCAGGCTCGAGAAGGACGTTTGGGTCCGGACTGGCTGTCTAACTGGTTTAGGCCCCGAATACGATGCGATTGTAGCGCGGGAGCAAGAATTCAACTCCGAATTCCTCACCAGAAAGTCGAACATGAGCTATGCTAAGAGGAGACTAGCTGGAATGTGCCCTCTCAATGCCCTAGAAGCGGCAAAGTATATTGCAGACTAATATTATGTGAACCTATTTTCTTTTTGCAATATTCACAAATTTTCATATTTTCTATACTTTTTTTGTTCTTATAGAGTTGCGCCTTTTCTGATGATGCAGGCTACTTAAGGCCTTGGGCGCACCGAGTAATGCCCGAATATACGTTGCAGGTGGGGATCCATTTGGGGGAGTAAGCAAAGCGCTAAAGCCACTGGTCGAAAATTTTCCGAATGTGATAAAAAAGGAGATGCTGGCAAAAGAAGGCGAGCTGGAGCCTTATGCCGCCAGATCCTCATTCCTAGCTGCTATCGATTACATCGTCTCGCTCAGCAGTGATGTCTTTATGCCTTCTCACGGTGGTAACATGGCCCGAGCATTGCAGGGTCACCGAGCCTACGTGGGGCATAGGAAGTTCATAAAGCCTAACAAGCGTGCAATGCTTCCGTATTTCAAGGAGGGACTAAACAATTTTACAGATGCAGAATTCAGCAGCATCATGAAGAGGTTGCATAGCAAATCGGTGGAACAGCCTGAGCCCAGGACTAACAAGAGATCTCGGGATGTGGTCGCGTACCCAGTCCCCGAATGCATGTGTAAACACTGAACATGACATCGAAAACCAAAAATAGGAAATAATGACGACAAATTGAGTTTTTTGTAGATTACTTTTCTACATGTGTACTTCAAAATTTGAAGCTTTTGTAGAGTACCAGTGTTGTAGAATAAGTTGCTGTATGTCTACACTAGCAAATGAGTAAAATGAAGACCGAAAGAAGCCTAATCTCTTCACTGGTAGCTATTTTCCTTTTCTCGAGGAAATCAAAATATACCAAATGGAACTTATTTTTTTGTTTCTGTTTCTGAAATTGAATTGCTATGCTATGCTACTTTGCACTCGCGCTCAGTTTTCTTCTTCAAAAAACCTTTTGCCCTCGTGCTCAATTTTCTTCCTCGAAAATGGATATGTCAACACTAATGCTTTGTGCTGCTGTGCAACTATACCGTGTTCATATTATCTTCTTGGAAATTTCAAACTTCTTCGCCACCCACCACGGAAATTTTAATTTTTCGGACTTCCCCGAATATGGATAGGTGGAAAAACCCATTTAAGGGAACATTTGTAAGGCTTTCTTCTCCCTTCTTCCCCTGAAAGTTGAAACAAAAAATGAATTAAACCCTTGGTTTAGCGTAGAGGTGTCCATGGTTCGGGTTCAATGTGATACAATTGGAAATGAACGGATTCTAAATAATATAAATTGACATATTATGGACGTAGAAAGTGCAATTTTAATTTTGGTACTAAAATAGTACTGGTTTCGGAATCATCGATAGGGTTAATGACACTAATGGTGTCCATAGTTTAACTTGAACCCAAAGTTTGAACTGTAACAATAAAAATTCCAACTTTGAATAAGGGTTATTACTGGTCTTTGTTATAATTTTGGACTCATTTTAAACGATACAAATCATTTCATTCGACCAATATATAATTAGCTATAATGATATTTTATATTGATATTACCTTCTAATTAAAACTTTTTTAATTAATGATTCGAGAAAAAACTATAAAAAAGGTCCAAACATGTAACATTTCTCACACACTGGGAATGGAACTTTTTTTCAAAATATGGGGACCATTTATGTTATAATTAAAACCATGAGAACCAAATAGAATTTGACTTGAATCGATGGGGACCATTAGTGTAATCCTCCCTATTATTAATTCATTAGCTCTTTCCACTGGTCTGAATTTTCTCCTTCCATTTTCTCCCGTGATCGCCATCTGCTACGTTAAGGTGAAATCTCCAATCTATATATACAATATATGTATATATATGTATATACTTATGTACAGAGGTTTGATTTGACATGTATTCTACTAATCTGATGTTTGTAACTTTTCAGTGCCATTGAAATTGGGTCTGTGTGATCCGAATTGATTGGACCATATCACCTAAAATAGGGGGCTTTTTTACGTCTTTGTGTGTGGATTTGTTAGAATTACGTTATTTGAGCTTTTGAGTGATTGTTATGTACATACTGTGAATTTTGATTTTAGGGTCACTTGGCTGAGGTTTCGTATGAGGGTACTGAAATTGGCTTAATTTTTGCTTGTGAATCCAGTAAGGGGAAAACATCAAATAAGAAAAAAGAGTTAATTTTTTTGTCTAAAGTTCCAACCTTTACATCATTTACACTAGTCTTTCTCGTAAGGGTTTGTTTGGGTGTAGCTTTTTAGTGACAAAGCTAGCTTTTTTCTGCATAAGGAAAAAGGGTTGGATTCAGCTTATTTAAGCCAAAACATCAAATAAGCTCTCCATAATAGCTGTCCAACAAATGTTTCCCGCTTTTAAGCGAAAAAGCAGTGGGAAGGGGGAATGAAGAGAAGTTGTTCAACAAATGTTGTCCAACTTTTAGGCGTAAAAGCATAAGGGAGGGGAAGTGAAGAGAAAGGATGGATCAATTAAGAGGAGGGAAAGGTAGGGGAGGGGAGATGATGTAATTTAATTCGTTAGGAGGGAAAGGGAGGGGAAGTAAAGAGAAGGGGTGGATTAATTAAGAGGAAGGGAAGGGAAGGGAAGGGAAGGGATGAGTAATTGTATTTGTTTTGGAGGGAGGTGATATAATTTGAGTTGATAATATAATTTGAACAATTGGATCTTAAAATTTTATTTCCCATTCCCTTCTTCATTAATTCTAGCCAAACACAAATTTTTCCAATTCTCATCATCTCCCCTCCCTTTATCTCCCAAACCCTCAAACCAATCAAGCCCAAAGCTGCAAGCAAACAAACCGTTAATTCTTAAATCTTACTTTTTATGAGTTCATTTCTCTTATAGAAGTCAATATTTAAAAATTGTTTAAGCCAGTCCTATACAATTTCTTAAATTTATATGAATAATTATATTTCACGTAATAAAATGAAAAAATATGTTTTCTTCTAATCAAAAGTTGTTCTTTAGTAAAGAAATTATGAACAATATATTTCTCCAATTAGAAATCTATCATGAGTTTTTTTCTGTTATTGGATTTCTTATTTGAGAAATTAGTTGAGAGAAATGTTGCTTTTAGAAAGACATGGTGGGAATTCTCTTGTGATGGTTCTGTTATTGTCTTATTTTTGCTTATGAATCTAATACAGGGCACTATTCTTGTTTAAAGTTCCAACCTTTTCTTCTAACAAATCTCTATGTTTGGCAATTAAATAATTGAGAACGTACAGATCATTCAAATGGGCCATTTGTTTTTGCGGTTCTCGTGGATTTCAATAATTTGTTTATTAATCATAGTGAAATTTTGCAAACCAAGTATCTTAGTTTTTTTGGTTGGCATGGGTTAGCTGCTTGAGTGGAGAAAAGTGAAGTTGACTTTGCCCTTTTCTTTGGCCTCTTATTCTACTCGTTTCTGTTTTTGTAGTTGTTCTTTCAGAGCTGTTATTTTGATAGTCCTTTATCATGCTTGACTTAACTTCAAACCTTTCCTCCTCCCCCTTGTAGCTCAATTGAACAGATAAAAAATTAAACAGTGCATGCCTTTGTATACTTTTATGTTTTTCTTGGTGGTTAACTTGTAATATCTTATTGTCCTGAGATTAGTTCTCTTCCTGGTTGTCTCGATTGCTTTTCTGGCACTTTTCGTTTTTGTGGACTGATAACATATTTCATACGTTGAATGTGATTTCGCAATCATATGTAGTTCCTTCACATTTATTAACATCAAGGATTGTGCAAAGTTTGCGAATATTTAAAGATCATGGAAGGTATAAGAAATCTAATTAATCTCACCATGGTTGAGTTTGCTTTATTTTATTTGCCGGCCATTTCTCATGTTTTCCTTCACGCTTATCTTTTGGAGATTTTTCTCCCTGTGGGATTGTTCTACTGCTACAAGATCAACAATTTTGTGAGCTTGGAGATTCCCCCCCTTCCCCTCTAAATATTATCTTACTGGTACAATTCCAAGAGCTTTGTCTTCTATTATTAGCATAAAAACACCATTTCCATTAACTTCCCAAACAGCTTATCATTTTTGAACGAGTTGGCTGATTGGTCAACTCTCCCTGACATTGTTTTGGAAGTTGCTAGTTATAAGTGTGAATTTGTTCTCCAAGATTATATGGATATCATTCTCCTTGGATGCGCTTAGAGTTTCCTATTTGACATCGAAAAGGAAGAAGTTGATGACATTTAGAGGATTGTCAAGTGAACCAGATACTTATTTTAGCCCACATAAAATGCCGTCAAATTCTATTTCTTGCATTTATCCTTCATTATAAGCGCTTGTGACATTTAAGTGATCCAAAATTACCATCTTATTCATTGTTTTGACACCTATCATTTCATCTGCATTTCTTACTTGGACTTCTCTGTAGCTAGTTTTTTAAAATGTACCTATCATTGGAGGCATCGGGTTTTGAACCCCGGTGGTGATATCCTAAGGGCCCAACTATTGGGGCAACCAATTTTGCTCGCAATTGAATATTCTCGACTACTTCATAGATGAAGTGCCTACAGTATCTTTTACTGTTTTAGTAAAGTTCTTTCCCCTTGGATTACATCAATGATTATCATAAGTATCTAACTTGGTAAGGATAACTATTGCAGATACCTATTAAGTAGCAGTGCTCAAAGATGGCTTCCTTCCGAGCATTCCTTAACAGTCCCGTTGGACCTAAGACAACTCACTTTTGGGGTCCCGTTGCTAACTGGGGATTCGTCATTGCTGTATGCCCATTTATCATTCACTTTAAGTCTGCAAATAAAAGAAACCAAAACATATCAATTGATAAATTCGGTAAATTTGGCAGGGGCTGGTGGACATGAAGAAACCTCCTGAAATGATATCTGGGAATATGACTGCAGGTAAATTAACTCTTATTTATTGGAAATAATACACTCTCTGAAACATTATTCTCTTTGAAACATTACAACTGAGAAATTCTAAATATTCTTTGTTGGTGTTGCAGCAATGTGTGTATATTCTGCCTTATTTATGAGGTTTGCGTGGATGGTACAACCACGTAATTATCTGCTTCTAGCTTGCCATGCCTCGAATGAGACGGTGCAGCTCTATCAGTTCTCTCGTTGGGCAACAGCTCACGGGTGAGTAACTTATTGTTTCACATACGTTTCTTTTTGAGTTCTAACATCGATCTAAGATTGTTTATCAAAACTATCTGGATTGAAAATCGTGGACGGGGCTCTATCTCAACTTCTCTCTCTATCCAAACTTCCTAAATAGATTTTGCAGTCATATTGAATTAGGATTCCCATTATGATGTGTGGTTCGCATGTTCACATTTATGTTATTGCATGATGTAATGATCGGAATGATAGAGAGGTTAATATTTGTATTATGTTTCTATTTGACTTGGTCGGCTTACCTGACTTAATCAAATGGAGGGAGCAGGACCGAAAAGTTCACCTTAACCTACAGCAGCTTTATTTTTTGTCCATATCTTTTATCTTCTCTTCAATTGTCCTTTTAAGTTTCGTTTCCCTCTGGTTCTCTTTGTCGTATGTTCAGCAACTGCGTGCTCCTTCAGCATCCAACTTAAGTTACTGAGATTTACCTTTGTATGACCATACTCGCTCTTATGGTTCCGATACTTTCTTAATGACAGGTATTTAGGGGCAAAAAAGAAGGAAGAAGCTGCGACAGAGTGATAGGAGGGTGTTTCTTAACTTTTTCTTCTTTCCATTTCCATCATTGATAACGATTGCTGCAGAAATGCATGCATGTCATGATTGAAAGAAGTATTTTTTATGTATTTGGGGTGTGACCAAATTGACCTTGAATTCAGTCATTTTGCTGTTTCTATTTGGAATAGATTTGTTAAAGTACAATCCCCCGATAAATTGCTGTTAAGAAACTCAAGCTCCAAAAGCCACAGGTTTCTCTCTATGAGCAACTTTCTTTCTTTTATTTTTTTTTTAAATCTATGGCTTCCGTCGGCTTGCGCTGTCCGACTTGTCTATAGGGTCCAGTACCTCGCACCCATGATAATTCCTAATATGGACCAGGGTTCAGCCTAATAAGTTAAGGGGTGTGGTTCCAAGTGTGACACATGTAAATCAAACTCCCTACTTCATGCCTAAAGTCATAAGTATCGGTCATTCGACCACTAGGCTGACTCCTTAGGGTTTATAGGCAACGTATTTGCCTTTCCAAGAATACGAAATCTCCAATTGCAGGTGTGGTTGAGTGTGACGTTGGTGTCTTAAATCTTTCAGCTAATGAATTGTATGGATTGTTTAATAAAACGCCGCTCCTCTTCTTACGTCTGTTCAGTGAGAATGAACTTCAATGACTTGCTAAAACATTAACTGGAAGACCCTGTCATAAAGTCTGGTACCCTTGGTCTTTTCGAAAAGAAAAAAGAAAGAGAAGTTGCGATATTCCATTTTGTTGTCCTTTTTACTATCAATATCAAAGTTCTTGAGATGGCAATAAATTACCCAGACTTTGGTCATCATTTGAAAAAAAGTTTACGGAAAAACTTGACAATATTCACAATAGGTTATAAATGTGACCCCTTTTCTAAACCGGAGAATAGAGTAGTTAATATCGGCATTTAGACCAACCAGCAAACTATTATTACTACAAAATCAATGGGAATGGCAAGAATCCAAATACCCACACACTTGAATTCGTACAGAATACAAAGAGCCTAGATCCAGTTTCATTAGTGAACTGCTCAAGTCAGCTGATGAATATACAAACTGCAATTCCTTTGGTAACATCCCAAACACAAATATGGATGTAAGATTTTTCCAAAACTCAAGGATCATTTGTTCTACGTGTCTGCGGCATAGTAGATGGGATTCCTCCCAAGTATATCATAAGCGCTTTGCCTATAGTATGCCCGTCAACTTCAGCGCACCTCCTTCAATGGGAACAATACATCATCTTCTATCATTTGGATCATTTGTCTCTATGAGGATACATCATCATCTTTATTTTCTATCTTTTTGCTTCCTTTCTTCGATTTCAATTTCTTAGTTCGGTCACGCTCTTTAGATGTCTTCTTTCGTTTCACAAACACTGATTCATCAACTTCATCATCCAAAGTGTCGATGGCACTGTGTGTCTTATATGAAGACAGATCTTCTACAGGGACAACTGCCTCTGCTATAACATTTTGCATGAGCAAATGTCAGATAATTTTAGCTAGCTTCCAACAGAAATGTAGGAAAAGTATATTCACAAAACAAATAAATAAGTAAACAATCACATTTAAATATGCCGGAGAAAAAGAGCCTGAAAGTCTATGGTTGGTCTGTTGATTGAAGCAGAAAACAACTACAAGGAAGTCTAGGACAAGTTACACCACTTTGTGTAGTAATGACATGCCAGAAACCTCACCATCCCCACAGAAAAATAAATAAAAATTTCATGTACCGTCTACTGATCTATCCATTAAATCAACTATACCTATGCAATGAGCCTCCCACTATGAGGTTTCACAACTATATAGTTGATGAGCTTTCCTTTATTCTTGGAAGAGAAAAAAAAAATGAGCTCCGAAAACATGGCTTGTCCCATCATTTTGATGAATTCAGTTTATCAACTAACACCGAAATATTATTATTCCCCCGCTAAACTCTAAATGATGTTCCACTTTTGCAGTGACTTTTAATTATGACCAGTAGTGAGTTTCATGTTTACATTTTCTTAATGGAGGCTGGCTCCAGAAAGGTTCTCGGGAATGACAGATACGAATGAACAAAAGAAGTATAAGAAAAGTATATCACGAGGGAACCTAACCGTCACCCTTAGAATGAGAATAAAAAACAACACTTGAGAGAGGCCGCTTCAAGAAAACCTGCATTCAGAATTGAGAATAAACATTTCTGCAAACAAACTCAAACTCAAATGAGCTGATGATAATTAAGATTATTTCACTATTTACAGTTACAGTATAACCATGGCTCTTCATCCCAATTTTCTAAGGAACAATAGATGCATACTCTAGATCCATTAGTTTCCTGCTAAAGCTAGCAAGTAAAAAACTAAGAGCTAACCTTGGGCAATTGAATCCATTGGATCTTGATCATGACATAGCTATGGCGTAACCACAATAGATAAATGCAAGTTAAATATTTCTCGAAAACTGATATTAACAATTATAGATGTGTATGACCAGAGGTGATAACAAACCGCAGAAAGAAGCTGATGCAACTTAACATCCCAAAATCGCAAATAGCTATCCACACCTGAAAAAATTTCAAGTGCTCACATGTACTTACAGCGAAAGGAGAGAATAAATAATGGAATGGAAAGGGGGTCATTGCTCAAAAGATAATGTCATGCATCCACTAAACTTCAGAAAAACTGTAGTCCGCTAATTAGTCAATTGTTACTCCTAAAAAACAGAAACAATTGAGCTAGATATATGTAACAACTGCAAAGTTAATTTCATGCACGGCACAAAGATTTGGGTAAAATGGATCATTTCTACAGGAAAAGGCTGTGTCTCTGCTATGGAAACAAATGTGGTACGCAAAATAAATTCTTATAAGCAGGAAATATGCAGAATTATGATGTTGATCGTGCATGTTTTATACCTGTCCGTATGTCGAAGGAAGCAAGGTCACCAGATCCATTTCCTACATATATAGTATTACCATCTAGATCTTTGGTAACTGCTTTAATTGGGGTCTCTCTAAACTCAAATGATATTAACTGGTCTCCTCTGGGCAGATATATCATAGAGACGCACCTGTTGAAGATAACCCACAGAAGAAGTTAGTGTTCACAAGTTTGGAAAAGAAATTCAGCGTCTGGTTAATAAAAGACTTGGTTCCTTGATGGCACTTTTTCAAACCGGTCTATTGTCAGGCTGCAAATACATAACTCAGTAAAGGGTGTACCCAATGCCGAAACTTACACACTATGCAGTCTAGGGAAAGGAATATCTAGGAAATCTTCCTCCTGCTTTGCAGGGAGGCTGATTCGAATCCGCGACCACCAGCGCACAATGAAGAGACTTTACCATTGCGCTAGGCCTGCCCTTCCACATACATAACTCAGTAGATCATTAAAATACATTTAAGTAATAACTCCAGCAAAACAAGATTAACTTTAGGAGATCCATACACTATTTCTAGACAAGATATTACGAAAAGCACAAAGCCATAATTCAGGAGTTGGTCTTATTCTAGGACAATATAATCAGGAATATATGCAGAATAGTCACCTGATGGTTGTGTGTGCTGGCAACAATTTTACAATGATCATCTTTGCTCAAGAATGTTGCAGACGTAAGCCAAGTCGGATGAATATACCAAGGCCGTTTTTCGCAGGCTGCCCAAAATTTTAGAAATAAACGACGACCGTCGCAAATTTGCATCAAGAGCCTATACATCCTTATTTCTAACAATGAAAGAAAGAGAGAGACGGAGCTTACAGATTTAGCATTCCATACCTTAGAGCACAAGTCAAGATCCCAAGCATTAATTTCAAACCCCTTCCTGATTTATAAGAACCAGAAATGATCACATCTCGTGTCATGTGTTAAAACTACCCTTAATCTTGCATGAAATAATTATACAGTATATGAAGCGTACCCTCCAAACAACGCATAGTTTTCATTTTCATCAACCATTGAACATAATATAGTCCCTGAAGTGCACACATCCCACGTTTTAGCAGGCTTACTTGAGACTGTATCCCATCCAGTTTTTGGTACCTCGACTACCCTCAATTTTGCATGTCCTTCAGTTGAGCCTGTTAGTAAGGTGCATGCCCTAATTAATCACATCAACTAATCGATACGAGAACAAGAATACAAGACTAAATGAATCGTGCAACAAATAAGTACTGTAAGACCTCAGAAAATGAAAGAACATTTAGTTTAGTTGAATTCAGTTAGATTTTAAACTAAGTCTTGGTAATCACTCTGTTGATTCAACCTCTTTTTTTGGACTATGGAACTATAACTTAACCTGAACCAGTTAATCCACTCCAACTTTAACCTATTCTAAAATTTAGTATGCGGGCAGCTACAAAGATGACACAAATACGGATTCGAACACGGATGTGGCAATTACTAAAATTTCTATATGCGGATGCGGCAAGGAT
Organism: Embelia ribes; assembly: GCA_001753735.1. Taxonomy (NCBI): domain Eukaryota; kingdom Viridiplantae; phylum Streptophyta; class Magnoliopsida; order Ericales; family Primulaceae; genus Embelia; species Embelia ribes. The sequence goes on from MKEJ01078669.1 coordinate 13,552, forward strand.
TTGACACTTTCTTTTATTTTTATAATTATTTCCATGAGTTATATATTAGTAGGAATTAACAAAATAAGTAATAGATAAATACTACTAGTGAACCATAGTATTAATTCTTGAGTTTTAACAAAGTAGCAACTAAGCGATAATATCACTTCGTGATTTTCACTAAAGGATTAAACAACTATTGAATCAAAATTTGCTTAAATCACCAAAATGTATAACTAAGTGTGAAACAAGTAGTCACCACGAAGTAGAATATAATTACAAATCAATTCGGGTGTGTACACGGTGAGTTCAAAGTGAGGCTGTCGCATGTCTTAAATTTAAATAATTACTTGACATTTTGGATTCCCCACGTGGTGTGTCGGATACGTATTTCAAAGTATCTACAGAATATGTGAATTTGATGCGTGTCGGATACGAACACGGCACCCATTTTGGAGTATCCGTGCTTACTAGTCACCATTCATAACATGATTGGCATCCACCAAAATTTAATAAACTAGAGAAATAGATAAAGGTTCAAAACTTTCTTCTCTATTAGCTTTGCAACTCATGTACTGCTTCCGAAAAGAAAACATCTATTCACTTGACTCGGGAGGCCTTGATACTTCTTTCGGCTCCCTGAACTTTAAAAACATAAAGTCGAACATAGTAAATTTATTTCTAATTTGCTATATATACACGATTAACAAACTCTATTCACAGCTTAGAAACTAAAAGAGCAAGCAAATTACAAGAACAAGGAATGACAAATACAAACATAACATAGAAATGCCATAGAGCTAAAAAAAAAGCAATATTACCCCAAAAGAAAGTATACTAGTGAGCTTGTTTGGCAAACAAATACTTTCTTACTTCCGTATGGAAGGCTGTTTAGAAACACCCACAAAAGTATACTTTTTAGTTATTCAAAATATAATTCTTAAAATTACATATTTTGTTGCTTTTTTTTTCAAAAAATTTACACAACTATCAACTAATTTTCAATAATTCAAGCATCAAAAATTGAAAATTTTCCACTATCTACCAAACATACCTATGATACCGAAAATTGCTACTTAAGAATATATTTGTTTCCCTCCAACAAAAAAGTTATAATACATCAAGCTAGTTTGGTTATAGGTATTAAGCTCAACCTTTTATGTTATTTTTTCTCTTTTAAAAGTTGACATGCATTAGTTGCTCAATTGTTAAGATAAAAATTTTAGTTGTATCCATCAACAGTTTTTAAATCAATTTTTAAAAATATTTTTGAAAATCTGATTTTGAAAAGATCAAGTATTTCCAAATTAAGCTTGAGAGGGACATAAATGGTTGTGCAGTTGCTCCGGCTAAGCTAAATTGGAGAGATGTGACAAACTTGATTCAGCTAAAGGATTTGCGTGTGGCTGGATAAAGTTTCAATCTTTACTATTTATATTTTTTGGTGTGACATATATCACATTAGGTTAAATTTTTCTCTCTTTACAAATCTTTGAACTCGGCCCAAAAAATATATATATATATCCCCACAAAAATATGTTATTTTTATACTTTCTAATTTTTAATTTTTTTTACAAATATTACAATAAATATATATTTGTTAATTCTTTTTAAAAAATAGAAATATATTGTTTTAAATTTTTTTCATAAATATTTACATATATTTTTTATTTTGTATGAAGTTTTACGTATCAAATACTCAACACATATGGACATTGTATTGGTATATATAATAAAAAATGGTATATGTAATTATTTTTTTTGCATAAATATTACAAAAATACAATAACACAAAATATTAGTCCGAATTTAAACGAATAGATTGTTGAGCTATTGAATTCCAGTTAACTAACTGGGGATAAAAATCAAAATTTTGTTTATAACTTATGTCTCACTGTGTTGCACATGCATATTTGAATATATGTCATTGAAGCGGACGAGGTATTGGAGGATTAGAAATCAACGATATTTGCACAAAGTGATTTCCATTAACATGCCCAATACATACTAAACGTTGTCATTGTAGTGGTGGAGCGGCAGATCGCAAAGGCAGAAACGTCGTAGTTCCTAATAAACTGATAAGAGCGAAAATAATGTTATAACGAGAGGCAAATAAGTAACCCATAGATGGCAGATCCATCCAATGGTCGAATGGTACAGGCCTACCTCTATGGAAAAAAATATCAAGACTTTTTGGATAGCTGAAATCCGACCGTAAACTCCATATATAGCATTGTATTCATGTTCATTGGAATTTAACTCGTCTAGCATATCGGATCTTACCTGAGTCCATGCATCTTCACTACAACCCATACCCAAAGCAACAACACGAAATCCGTAATTTTCATCGAGCCTAACATAGTTTACATCCATCGATTTGATCCATCAAATGAAATCAGATCATTAAACTCCGAAACATAAAAGTGTTCAACTCATAGTAATAAACAAGAATATCAAGAAAAATTCCGCGTACATAAGAGCACGAAAATCAAGACAATTCAACCATGAGGGATAGAAAAGAAACTTATATAGAAACGATATTCTCATTATAAGGGTGAATAAAGTCTACTTTTTACTCAAAATCGAGCCTCGTAGCTAGATGATATTGGAGCTTAAAATGGTGAATATATTGGAACCACCCCTTTCATTCTCTTATATTTTAGAAGTTTGTAAAATGGAATGAAGAAGACAAATGTTTTGGTCTTCATAACTTAAGTCAATCAAAGCAGTTGGATCGATCAAAGTGCACTTAGATCAATCGATTTGATAAATTGGATCGATCCAAAGGCATTTGGATCGATCGGATCCTCTGGAAATGTTTTGGTCGAAACACCAATTTCCAATGACACTCGAAATTACTTATAGACACTAATGGAAGTGTCAAACAACTTTTAGAATGCCATTCAAGTGCCTGCAACTCGATTTATACATCTTAACGCATTTACCGACAACTCCGACCATAATTATGTTTCTACACTAATTGATGTTATTCCTCTTCACAAGACTGCGCACTATGCATTATATTATTCTACTATAAATATTATCATATTGGTCACTAACACGTCATATACAACACTTTAATAATATTATATCATGTATTATAACATTATTAAAAGCAAAAAAAAATATTCCCTGAATTTCTAGAACATTACATAGTATGTCATGCAGAGATAGCATCTAGAAATGCAAAACATGCAGTGTGCGGACGGAGTTTATCAGTAGTCGCGTAAAGTTACGTAGATAAAGTTTCAGGCACTCAAAAGCCATTCCAAAAATTTCCATACACTTCCATTAAGGTCTATGAGTGATTATGATTGTTTTTGAAAATTTTCGACCCGAGGGGTTCGGACCCAAAATTCCAGTGGCTTTGATAAATCCAAGTGAAGTTGGATCGATCTAAATGCGGTTAAGTCTATCTATCAGAGTTTGACTAACTTAAATGGCATGGACTTAACTGTAAAATTCCGTATATCTCATCATTGAATCAAATTCGAAAATGTTTTTGTTCTCGAAAGTA
>MKEJ01078673.1:0-11658 GCA_001753735.1 Embelia ribes
AAAAAAATTAGTCGAATTTCCGGGGTATTAAATACCCGCCGGCCGAGTTGTGGAGAAACGATCACTTTGTCAGAGCACACATATTTTGAATTTCTTTGCTGACAGTCATTGAGGTAGCTGATTTATAATTATTGTTGCAAGTCCTCATAGAGGCCTCGGCATGCCTTGACTTCGTGATGGATAAACTTATCCTCCCCAAACTTTTATGCACTTAAACAGAGGGTATATTTCATCTGCATACCTCCAAAGTCCTAGCTACCCATCAATATATGCATTTCAAATGGGCTATCCTATAAGACCGGGCCTTCCACGTTGATTAAACAAATGCCCATTATTTCCCATAACTTCATCTAAGTTAATAATAATACAACAAAAGAAAAGACACAACTCCGTTCAAAATAGTCTGTGTACATACAAGACAACCGGGTCCTCTCATATCTCCTTGCAAGCAGAAAACTCATCTGGCGCCATGCCCAGAAGATTTTCTCCCCCTCCGTCTCTCTAAATTATGCACAGGCCAGATTTGAGCCCACTTTTCATTGCCTTTCTCGGCCTGGTTTCTAGCGTGGCTCTCGTTTCAATGCTATATTGCATCGCTAGAATTTTGTTGCACCAAAGCCTTCCACTGCCGCCAAACCAAACACAAATGGCCTGGACCAGTCAAGACCAAGACCAGTCACTAGCGAACAGTATAAGCAGTAGCAACTGCGAGGCCCAACTAATTACGATCTATAAATATGACAAGGAAAAGAAAGAAGACACATGTGCCGTATGTTTGAGTGAATTTGCAGAGGGAGAGGATATCCGTGTACTATCTGGTTGCGCACACATGTATCACGTGCCATGCATAGATATGTGGCTTCAATCACACCCCAATTGTCCACTCTGTCGTACTAAAACTGTGACTTGACACAAGGCCCACAACATTCTAATCTTGGTGGAGCGCTTTGTTAGTATCCCGCCACGGGCGCTGGCAAGACAGCCATTTCTTGGCATGTAAACAATTTATAAATTTATGTGCATGCATTTCTCTATATGTCTCGCATTTTCATTTCCATGCTTCCTTTGAGTGTAAAATATTTGTTCTTGTTTAGCTGAAGAGATGTTAAGCTGTTAATGAACCAAAGTACTCCAAAAGAAGACATTCATTTTCTTGCATTTTACACAAGACACATAACATAGTATGCTAATAATAATAATAATAATAATAATAATAATAATAATAATAATAATGATAATGATAATAATAATCTTGTAGCTATGAGATGCTAACACTATGATCTCAAGTGTCTATTTATAGGCACGTGAAAGCATTTACATTATTTTTTCTAAACCTCATTCCTTTCCTTATTTTAAGTAATCAAAATGTAGATTATGTTATTTTTTATTATACATTAGATTACCTACTAGTTATTTAAAATAAAAAACATTTAGAATTGTTATCCTAATATAAATAAGCATTATTTATTTCCTAAAAATATAAAACTAATATATTATCTCTTATGTCACATCATTTTACTATTTTATATTTATAAAATTAATATATTCTCTCTCTACCCGCTCGTCTATTATTAATTAATAATAAAAGATTATATAAATATTCAAAAAAATTTAATAGTAATTAGAAATTAAATTTTAAATTTAATATTTAAAAATAATTATTTGGCTTAAAACTACTAAATAAGACATATAAACTAAAACCTTATATATATAAAAAATAATTTTAATATTTTAAAAAATAAATAATTATATTTTTTATTAGTATTTATGAAAAATATTATTTAATAAACATATAATTAAATTAATTATATATTTATCAAATATTAAATTTATATTATAAAATTTTAATATTTAATTATAAGGAATAATAATTATTTATTAAGCAATCATATTTATATCTATATCATTTATAAAATAAATTTTTATAAAACTTTTTATTTATATTTTTCTTCTTTCTCGTCAATTTCATTAATCTTTCTCTTTCTTTGCTTAAAGATAAATTATGTTTATATTTTTTTATATATAATAAATTAATAAATTAAAATTACAAAATTTAACGCTAAGAAATAATAATTTTTTTTCTTACCATATAATTAAATGTATTGGTATCTGTTGAATTATAAGTAAGAATAAGAAATAGTTACAAAAATAATAATAATTTAATATATAAGAGAATATAATAGATAATATAGTACAGAGAGTAATATATATAAATTATTTAAAATAAAGATATAGTTCATGTTTTTTATGTATTTTAACGAATTTTTTAGGAGAATCGAATGCAAATGCTCTAAAGCTAGCAACTAGATTCTCCTCTTGTGGCCATGAAATTAGTAAGCGCTCTTAATACAAGTTTTTTTTTCAATACAATATAAATGAATTATTGTGATTTTATGATAAATTATTATAAATTTATGACAAATTACTACAAGTATTTTTTTTATTTAAAATTAATTTTAGTTAAAAAATATTTAATTTATAATAATTTATCCATAAAATATAATAATTTCATATAAAAAAAAAATTGTACAGCTTCCCATATAATGATTATTGCATTGAGTTGGTTTATATGAAATTATTATGTGTGTTAGGTTTTCATCTCCTTATATATTTTTTTTCCATCTTAACGAGCAACAAAAAAAATATTTAATTTCCACGTAATTATACATGATTAGCATTTAAATCACTAAATTTTTTATATATATGAAAGACGATTCAATTTTTAATTGTAACTCCCATTTATGTTTTCGCTCTTATTTTTTATCATTTTCCAAATGATAGATATGATGTTTTCAAGCTTACACTTCCACGATTTCAATCTAAAATCCACAATGGATATATGTGTTCGCAGGCGAAGCCAAAATGAAAAAAATAAAATGAAATAAAATCTTGAAAAAATCAATCTGACACTTCTCCACCTGGCACGTTGGGAATGCAACATGGAATGATTTTTTTTTTTTTCTTTTGATAAAAAAGGATTATCATATGTTGGTTTGATGTTGGAAATTTATAGTTGCATATCCCTTTTGATGTTAAAAAAATGACAACATATAGTACTTCGTTTTAATTTATTTCAGAAAGAAGATATAATAAATGAATTTCACAATGTACTACGTTTGGTGTTATAATTAAGCAATTGAACACATATTCTGATATTAGATCACATTCTTAATGAATGAATAATATTAATATATTCATACACATAATATGAAAGATTAAATTTGTATGTGTGGAGATGAGCTTTTAAGCCATCATCATATAAGTTGGGATTTGGAACTTTGGTTTTCCAACCCACCACTCTATCCTTTGTCAAGGGCACATTCTAGAATTTATTCAGAGCCACTAGTAATAAATAAACTCCCAAATGTAACCAGATAAAAAAAATAAAAATAAAAAAAGTAATAAACGTTGAAAAGAATAATGCATTTTCTACTGTACACTGAGGGGAAAAAAATTGTGCAAACTTAACTGCCACCAAATCAAAGGAACATCAACATTTAAAAAATATATATATATACAAAAACATTTCTAACATATACTATAAGAATATTACTATATTGTTAAATTTATAATTACAACATCTACATATGCAGAATTTAGTATAAGTAATTTCTACCAAAAGGCCAAATAGTAGAAATGAGAGTAACTTGACAGAGGTACTTCATTGCATCATTTAATTCCCAATATCCAATATGTTTTAAGCACTTTCCCTCGCTCATCGCCGGATCAAATTTGGAAGTCCAACAAATGCAGATTAGCTTGTGGAGTCAAATTAATAATTTTTAAACAAGCCCAATTTGACCATTATACCATGTTAAATTTATAATTGCAATAATTAAATATGTATAACTTTTTTTTGTCTTCTTTCCAAATAACGAGAAATTTTTTTGATGGTGATGCAAAACAGAGCCATTACATAAAACCCCACTCAACATACTAACTTCATCTATATCTAAATTTGAAAACACCATTTTTATCTAAATAAATGTAAACAAGAAAATGAAAATGCATCAATTTCTCTTTCTGCAAAATAAGTTCCACTAAATCCTTGTGTCCTTCTTTAGGCAATCTATTAGCCAAGTTGTTCTGTTCTCTATGGATGTACGATGTACATCCATAGAAACAATAGGAAGCAACTGCTCAACATCCACCAAAGCATTCGAAAGCAACAAACCTTTATTCACCCAATCCACTGCTATTCAAAAGCAAAGCAAAGGGCCATATAAAAAAAGATCATAAACTTCTGCAATAGTATTAGAAGCTACTCCAAGATGAGTAGAGAAACAAAACACCAGATAGCCTGTATCATCTCCTAGTATACCTCCACATCCTGCTAAACCGGAGTTTCCCTTCCCCAAAGGGGGCGAAAGCCGCTTTACCAAAAGAGGCTTTTTAACTTTAACTGGAATAAATGGGACGCTTATCACAAGAGCTACAACTTTCCTCGCTTTTAGAGTACTTGATATTTCTCTAAACCATTTGTTCACTTGTACTATGATGGACTCAGCTTTCATAGGAACATCATCATGTTTGTTGGGGCATTTTGCTAACCAAATCTCCCAAAGTATTAATAATTTTGGCTACTAGACTAACTTGAGAAGAACTTTTACTTAGAGAGAGAGAGCACCATTGCATCACTATAGATTGATTGTTTATACCAAATATGGAACCAAAATGAGACCATACCTTTGTAGCAGTTTCACTTGAACCGAGCAAATGAGCAACAGTATCAATATAACAATACTTTGAAATTGACTACGCCATATTAAATTTATAATTGTAATAATTAAATGGGCACAACTTGCATTTGAAAATTGGTTTGTAAAAGAAAAGGGTGTTACGTAATCAAATACAAATAATTTAAATTTATTATTAGTCAAGTTTGGATAATATTTAACAGACCTCAAGTAAAAATTTATACCAAAAATATTCTACATTCTATTTATAAAAAAAAAAGATTTTAATATACAAAATATTGTATAATCCAACATAATTAGTAAATCATAAACACACGAACAACAAAAATTGTAATTACCTTCACGATAGAGGAGGCACGAATCTCCTGTTTATGCTACACGTATGATTCCAATAAAATGCCACTTGAAAAATGCCATTCAAATTTAGAAGCTTGTTTGACTTTTTTTACAATTTGACTAGAAAAAGGAATAGTGTGATTTGTTTGAAATTCGACTAAAAAGTTGGACCCTCGTGGAAAATTTTGCTTTTGAAGAATGGATGGATTTCAATTCTCAATCTTTTATATTTTTCAATTATTCCGATTTGCGGGATTGGTTCGTTTGCATATTTTTTTTTCTTTCTAAAAGGTAGGCGTTTTGGATCGAGCCAATTTTTTTTTGGACCGAATCTAAATTCGAAAATGCCAAAACCCCGAACTAAACCCGAACTTTTTAAGTCCGGACAAAATCCAAAATTTTCATAAAATTAGAAATTTCATAACGAATTCACAAATCAATTTAAATATTCACAAAACCAATTCAAATGTTTACAAAATCGCTTTAAATGTTTATAAAACACAATAGAAACAACAATTACAATTTAGAAACTCAAATCTCAATTGATCAAAATAGTTTCATTTTGAGAAAAAACTGTAATAAAATATTAATCAAATATATTATATGTATATATACAGATACAATCAATATACTAATAACAACAATGATACGATGAACTTATATATGTCATAATCATATATGTATTTTTTATTTAATATTTCGAAATTTTGGATTTTTTCAAGTTTTCAAAAAATAAACCCGAACCCGAAATTTCAAAAACCCATTTTTATTTATTTATTTAATATCCGAACCTGAATTTTGAGTTAAAAATCACAATCGAATTGTATCGATTTAGTTCAGATTTCAGATACCCGAACCGGTACACACTTGGGTAAAGTCAAATGCCGTTACCCACTTAACCATGAATATAATAATTAAATTTTTATCACCTTTTTGCTGCTTGGTTGTCTAATTTTCCATGAGCGGTGCCAATAGTATTTATTTGTTAATTCATTCGGCGATTATAATTTGAATTATAAATTACTCAATCTTGTGCTCTCAATCTTTTTTAATTTTCAATTATTCCGATTTGTGGGATTGATTCGTTTGCAATTTTTTTTTTATTTTTAAAAGGTAAAGTCAAATGCCCTTGCCCACTAAACCATGAATATAATAATTAAAATTTTATCACCTTTTTGCTGCTTGGTTGTCTAATTTTCCATGAGCGGTGCCAATAGTATTTATTTGTTAATTCATTCGGCGATTATAATTTGAATTATAAATTACTCAATCTTGTGAATTCATTTTTGCTTCCTTTTTCTTTTATGTTTGTTTTTGTTTTGGGCTTATTATCAAGCAAGATTATACCAGAACGCATATAATTATTGGGCTTTCATTTTCATTTGAAAGGTTGTGGCAGATCCAAGGAGTTAAAGTTTTTTGTAACTAACCCTTCTTGAAAAAGCATAGATGTCTTAATCTAAGTCATCAAATTATTGGTGAATAAATGACATTTTCCTTTTTGCTTATGTTCTCGCCTTTTTATTGAACTACAAACCCGACGCTCTCGGCCTTAGTTTGATTTTGTAAGAATCAATCCATCCACAACCTTTTTCTTTAGTTGCAGCTGGAATATAATCATTATTCTAGGTGCACAGAAAAAAGTTAATCCCTTGAATTGAATACTAATGACACATGGACAAAGAGCACGTGCGGTAAGAATGGTCAAAATATCTCTTTTACTTTAAAATATGGAAATTAAAATCCCTGGGTTGGGCTGATAACTTAGTGGAATGGGGATCTGGACTTGGATATCTCTTCACTTTATACTCACTGGGTTGGGCCTTTCTCCTGAATGGGCCTACTAATTCAAAATGTTTACCATTTTCAACCCAAGGTTAGACTTATAGTTTGTCGTTTTAATTATACTACAAATCGTATATGGAAATAGATTTTCACATATCTTAAAATTTTAGCGTTAGATTTTTGGGTTAAAGTAGCACTGCTTACTTTTCCAAAAATCTTCATCGAATATTTGAACGTCTAAGATATAAAGACATTCATAGTTATTGTGTAATCGCATGTGAAGGATTCCTTGAAAGTGGATAGCTAATTTATGACCATCTTAACTTGTCACCCTGTAATCCTACTTATGAACAAACTCGTGGCATATAATTCTTCGTTTAGCCAACCATTGGCAAACGGAGTTATAATAATTGCTTATAAAGCATTTATCAAATGCTGATGAGAACTTTAGTTATGAAATGAAGGAATTGCGGAAATTTAACAGGCTTTGAGGAAGAGCTGCAAGCCTGGTTAAGGCATCGGTTTCTATTAAAAGATACAATGTAACGGGCACTTAGTAGATGCTCTGAGACGTCATATTTATTTGAGTCCATCCAGGTATGCATGATTCATTAGTTAAATCTTGAAGATGATTGTTAATATCATATTTGTTTCGTGTTCTATTTGGTAAATGCTGTTTAATATCAGATTTGTCTAACATATGGTAATTTACGACATAATTGCCGTTCTTAAATCTTTTAGAGGTTAGGGGAAATATGGATTAAGAAATAACTTCAAGAGTGGCCACATAATTAAGTTCACTTGTTGAACTAATCCTTCTTGTCGTGAAAAAAAGGAGACAAATGATAATAATTTGCGATTTACGCAGGTGTCATTTTCATAAGAGTCATCACTTGCTAATAGTGAGGACCTGTATGGGTATAATTTTTAAGCAAAAATACATTTTTGTAGCTAATTTTGTAAACAGTAAGCTTTACTGGTATTACGCCTTGCCTTGCGTTGGTAATCCAAAAGGAAGTTTGCTTCCAAAGATTTGGAAGACGGGGGTGGCCACAAGCCTGGCTAAACCTAGCTTTGACGTATTCGAGCTCGATTCGTTAAGAAAAAATCCCAGCTTGAGCTTTGCTCGTCTCGGCTCGTTAGCGTTCAAATTGAGCTTGAACTAAGTTTATGGAGCCGAGCTCAAATAGATTGCGAGTAGTTTGTGAGCCATTTTATTTGTAGCCAACTCTACCTCGTTTTGACTTCTTTATTGTTTTTTTTTAGATCTCCATCTACGTTTAATCCTGAAAGTGTTACATATTAATGACATTTTAATAATTAGGAAGTGAATTTTAAATTCAGAAATATTAAAAAATATTTATAATGATATATTCATGCTAGTAATTTGTAGAGAAAAATTAAATTTTTATGTGAAATTTTAGCATTGGTTTTAAGGTAAAATTTATTTATCATATTAACAACACAAAATATACATATTCATAAGTATAATACTATACATTATACTTTATTTCGAACGAATTGTGAGCCTAATGAGTCGAACTACTATATGTTCGATTACTATTGAGCTCAATCGGCTTATTATTAACATTGGAGCCGAGCATTTTTCGAACAGATAAACTCGTTAACCGTCTTGATGTAACCATGTAAATAAATGCTTAATGACACCAAATCAAACAACCAGCTGCCACGTTTCATATCCAAGTACAAGTGAGATAAATTACGAGGGTAGAATTAAGAGGATGGATGGGATGGGATGGGATAAAAACCAGAGCGGTCGGTGATGATGACGTTGGACTTTGGCGCCAACAATACATACAAACAAAAACACAAAAGGATGGTTGGTTTGCACATGCCATCTAAGATCAACGCATTTCAGATTCACAACAAAAACCACCGACTACTAATCAATCGCCATCCATCTAATTAACTACATATTTGTTTCATAATTTATCTCTTTAATAGGAGAGAGATGCCGAATTTAAAATCTATTTCTCATTTAAATGAGAAATTCATCTCCAGGACCGATAAATAATTAGTTTTTACTTATCAAACAAGTTTTTTCCTAATTATTAATTTGGAGATAATCGACAATCAATTTAGAAACTAGGTAAGTATGTTGCCTATCCGAGTCGCGACATACTACAAATGTTGGTATTTAGTTAACTATTGCGTTATCATAGCGGCTGCACGAAGGCCAACAGCACAATTCTTTTTATTATTATCATTAATCAGTTTTGAAGATAATTTTGTAGTGCTAATTAAGGGAAAGAGTTTTGTAACACATTTGAAAATAGTGTAATGTTGAGATACATTTATGGGTTACAAAAACGAAATAAAATACAAGTAATTACAAAATTATTCATGTAATTATTTACAAGTGGATTCCGCTTATATAGTTATAAACTGTTGCCTCAACTTTTATACCCCTTTTGGGTGTTAGAGTATAGAAATGGCCGCAAGACGAACCGAGCTTTTGGATTCTTGAGCTCGACTAATAGAAAAAAATCTTGGCTCGAGCTCGGGTTGGCTCATTAGCATTCAAACCAAACTTGAACTAAGCTTTTATTGAGCCGAGCTCAAACAACTTGGAAGACACTCATTCCTAGCCAACCTTACCTCATTTTGAACTCTTTATTGATTTTTTATTTAGATTTCCTTCACTCTTTTTTAAAATTTTGCGAATAACATGTTTAATCCTGAAAATGTTAAATGTTAATCACAAATTGACAATTTAAAAATAAATTTTAAACTCTAAAATGTTAAAAATATTTATAATAACATATCGATGTTAGTAATTGATTAAGACAAATTGAATCTTAATGAGACATATTAATATTTATTTTATGGTTAATTTTATTTATTATATCAATCACATGACATGTACATATACATAAATATATTTGTAATACCAGGAGTATGTATTTTCATATTTCGAGCAGTTTGTAAACTTAATGATCCGAGTTATTGTATGTTCGCACTTGACTCGCTAACAGTATCGAACTTAAAATTAAGCTCGAGATTGGTTTATTTACAATCGAGTCAAACTCGAATCGAGTATTTATTGAGTCGAATTTATTCACCTGGCAAATAATTAGATTCATTGTCGTCCCCCTTTAAGTAATGAGAATATGGGAAATATAAAAATAGAATATTTCAAATGAAATTATAAAAAAGTTTCTGAATTTTTTTATTAAAAAATTTTATTTTTTAACTAAAGATAGGTGGAGGGGATTACACTCTGTTTCCACTCTATTTGTCTTCCAAGAAAATCATTTTACGAATCTGAAGGGTGATTTGTGGATCAAATGTGGGTGTCCGCACTGAACTCTCAGTAGTCGACAGATGGATTTTCACCATCTCAAACAGTCATCCACGTGTCATCTTCATATGCACCTCAACGTTATCAAGAGTGGAAGCAGATGCACCCGATAAAAACTCGACAGTCGGTGATGAGGTGGGAATTGGCGCGAACATGTTCACCGTTATAAAATTGGTCGATTCAGCGCAATTTATTAACATGTAACTCATCAAATTAAAATATTTTCATAATAAAATTTATTAAAATTATATAAGCATATATTAACTTATCATAATTATTAAAGCTAATTTTGCTATAAAATCACACAAAGTCCTAAAATGTACACACACATATATATGCATAACTATAATACAAGTTATCATAATTGAAATTATTAAAATTATATTTAAGAATGAAAATATTTACAGGAAATACATATTTTTATAAATTAATTTCTACTAATTTAAGAGTCATTATAAATTTTGAAAATATTTTCGTAATCGACATTAATTTTATAAAATATTATCATAATAAAATTTTTACGCAAAATTAACCCAAATAGATATTAAAGTTTCGTAAAATCATTACCATAATATAAATTCTATCTTTTAAAAATTTATAAACTATTGAAAGAAGAGAAGAAATACGAGATACCTTCTAAAAGAATAATGGTCAAAATTATATTATAAAATAATTAAAATTAACGTGATAAAAAACAAACAAAAACTTGCGGTTTGCACCATGGGGTAAATATGTATTTCCTCTTTCCCACCTTTTTTTTTTTTTATATAAATATTAAGAAATATCAATTAATAAAAAAACATACATATTTTTTGATATATCCCTTATTAATGCTATTTATTTTGTACAACTCATGCGGACAGAGCCATTAAATGAATACGATAAATAAATTTTTTAGTAAAATAATTTATCAATTATTTTTAAAATAAAAAACTACGTCTATATTTCGACGAATTAGAAAATAAAATAAAAATATTAAAAAGATATGAATGAGTATATAGATATATAGATAGAGAGAGAGAGAGTTGGTTAGCATTAGTGTTGAGATTGAGAACAAAGGAGACCGACTAATCTGTGAAACAAGTCTGTAACGCTCTGTTTTGTATGGATTCATTTTGAAATTAAGGCCAACAACAACAACTTCTTCATCCACATCAAACATAGAGAGAGAATTAGTGGGGAGGAGAAGTTGCGGATTCTGTCTCGTATTACAACAAACTCCATTGATTTCAGCCCTCAGAGAGAGAGAGAGAGATTGATTTTGCAACACCTGGACTCCTCCGGTGTTTCCACATCACCCCTGTTCAACTCGGCGCTTCTCCAATGGGTATTTATTTATTCTTATTTCTTTTCGTTTTACTCCCTTAACTTAACTATGTAATCAATTTGAACTAATTAGTGATACTATCTTTTACATCCTCCCCCAACCCTACTTACTAATTAACAAAACATAAATTTCAAAACACTATGAATGAGAATCGTACAAATGTCAATTGGATTAGCGCTTGGGTTTTACCA